>CM067320.1:85695732-85828232 GCA_034231615.1 Meghimatium bilineatum
TGACCCAGAGCCCAACATGGGAACAAAGAATAGCAGCACTGTTACCTGCGATGCATGTCGTACGAGGTGGCAAGGATGTTAGCGTGTGGAGTTGAGTGTTTATTCCATAGACGATCACAGTGATATCTGAGGACTCACAAATACCGAGCCTAAATAACTATCTCAAAGCCACGCACAACTTCGCCTGCTAAGGAGGAACATCAGTGAGCTCTTCAGGTGGGACAAGCTAACCACTCTATCACAGAGCCCACAGAACATATTCATTTAGTTATTTCATTATGTATATGTCATTGAGATGTGAAATAAACTTGACACTTCTCCAGTAAACTCCTACAGATTATCAGGTTTTAGTCTAAAGAACGGAATGTGTTGTGCCCGAGTAACAGAATGACTGCGATATTTGCGCGTTTCGACATGACACCGACTACAATATTTCTTTGACCCTTTTTGTGAGACGGGACATACAATTCCATTCTTAAAAACATCTTAATCTCTTCTGACTACATACCTGAAAAGTTACTGTGTGTCTATTATTTGCTTTCATTTCGGCCCCAGCAACTGAACAATAACGCATAGAAAAGAGTGGTTTTTTTGTCTGACTGTTTTTCGCGTTTGTTTTTTGTTGATGTCATATGACGTATTCTCTCCAGAATGTTGTCTTCCCAATGAACTTCCTGAGCCCTGCTCTGTCTTGGGCGATGCGGCTTGCATTTTCCAAAGACGTATTCGTGTAATCTGTAATGTCGTCAATCCATCGTCTTCTTGGTCTGCTCCATCTGCTCTGCCCTCCACTATTTGTCTTTCTATACATTTGTGTCTCTTTATACAACCAAACAGTTGTGTCTCTTTATACAGCCAAACAGCTGTGCCTCTTTATACAACCAAACAGTTGTGTCTCTTTATACAGCCAAACAGCTGTGCCTCTTTATACAAGCAAACAGGTGTAGTTTGCTTTGTTGCACTCTGATTTATTTTACCTATGATTTTTTTTTTTTTGACTTTTTTTCCATGGACTGTTTTACCCGTGACGTTTTTTCCTACATTCGTTGGCCGCGACTAAAGAGCAGACACATTTTGTTCGGAGACATAACTGCTTATAGAATTAATTATCTGCAAAAATTAAATCTTGCAAGTTTTAAATGAGAACAAACTAATGATGACATAAGATTGCAAGATGAAGTTGATACAGTCAGACCGGCTGTATTTTGCCGCGGACTTAAGGTGCATGTCGTAATATTCATTCATTTCATTCATTGTCCTTTTGTGCTGAAGTTAGCGCATAGGGCAGAGGTCAGATCTCTCCAATTCTGTCTGTTCAAAGCTATTCTGTGCAGTTCTTGAATAGTATGAATATTGGTTGTTTTACTTTCTCTAAGTATTGTTCTTCTGAGAGTTTCTTTTGGTCTACCCCTTGATCTTTTGCCTGTAGGTATCCATTCAAGATATTGGTGGTGTATTCTGTTGGTGTCTGCGCGTAGGACATGCCCGATGTATGACCAACGGCGTTTTCTGTTAACATCTGTGATGAAATTTTGATGTGTCTCTTCTCTGATTTTATCATTCGATTTGAATTCACTCCAATGGGTGTTAGTTATCCTACGAAGACATTTGTTCTCGAAACTCAGTAAATGTCGTAATATACGACTCAAGAAATTATAGGATGGAGTTAGCTGTTATATTCCATTTAGGGAAAAACGTGACACAGAAGCCATGCTAAAGTCGGATGTGCGGAGCCGAAATGAACAGAAATCGCAGCAAATGTATGAAGCATGATTCGCCGCATTCTATTTTCCGGATTACATCCTGCTAATCTGCAGGAGTTTGAGAAATATCACAGAACAAGAAGAAGATGTGGAGACTGCAAGTATTTGGTATTACGTCACAAAGATGCGCAGAATTGAGTCTTGATAGAACGTTAATTAGTGTGTCATCACACGAGGTACGGAAGGCCTTCATCATTGAACAGACGGTGAAGGAGTGTGTCAAGAAGCGAAGTAATGATAGCCTTCATAATTCAATCTATATAATCATCACCGTAGACTATGTGGTCAGATAATGATTATGAGTATTCCCAGAACGCTCTGAAGTCGATTCAGGAAACTAAACTTAACTGTAATGTGATGCTCCTATAATGATCTGCAGCACGTAGTCCTGAGAGTACTCAAAACTAGCCGACAAGTGTCCAGTCTTGTCACTACAACGGCGAAGCAATGGACCGAGCAGATATACTCACAGCTCTTTGGGAGACTGTACGATCGGGAGATTCTGAGATACACATGAATATGATTCAGTATCCAGAATGCGCGAATTAGGAGTGAGGATGGGCGTGGCCCATAGAGAACACCTGACAAAGATTTCAAAAAGAGCAATGAACCAACATAAAACCGGTACCATCAGCAGCTACACCTTGATAGACTGACTGAAGAAGAGTCTGAGCACTTATGGGTACGTTCGGTGTGTGATGAGAATATCAACATACCTAATACCTAACATACCTTATACCTAACCTATCTAATACCTAACATACCTTATACCTAACATACCTAATACCTAACATACCTTATACCTAACATACCTAATACCTAACATACCTAATACCTAACCTATCTAATACCTAACATACCTTATACCTAACATACCTAATACCTAACATACCTTATACCTAACATACCTAATACCTAACATACCTTATACCTAACCTATCTAATACCTAACATACCTTATACCTAACCTATCTAATACCTAACATACCTTATACCTAACCTATCTAATACCTAACATACCTTATACCTAACCTATCTAATACCTAACATACCTTATACCTAACCTATCTAATACCTAACATACCTTATACCTAACATACCTTATACCTAACCTATCTAATACCTAAGCTATCTACTAGCTAACAATAACACGTAAGACTCGTGACTAATATAAATAACCAAATGGTCAGAGGGTGTCCGACAAAGTGGATGGTGCCGCAGTAACCTAATGAACAAATAGTCAAGCAAAATGAATTAAACAGGTTACTAAAACACTTACCTTGCCTATTAATAAAAAATATATTCAAAAAAGTATATATAAAAAAACATACAACAATAAAACTAAACAGGACAATTCTCCACGTATCGGCTCAAATTGAACCTTTTTCAAGAGACAAACAACAGAAAACAACAAAATAAAAAACAAAATAGATGACTAGATTTCATCAAGCCCCGTCTCCATAGCGCAGGGATGGCAACGCATCTAGTAAAAGAGAAAATGCGTGCATTCATTATAAACAAACCGAAAGTGGGAAATTAGAGGCACTATAGATGTAGTTGGGATGTTTATAATGAGTGCAATAATAATAAAAGAAAAAGATAAGAAAAATACCCCTTTTGTCACTTTATCAGACAGGCAGGTTTTAAGAACATAGTCACAACAGGCAAGACTGAAGGGAACAGAGACAGATAGGGACGTGAGAAAATATTCATGTGACAACCTAGCAAGGCTTGGAAACAACAATCCTGATAACAATACTGTGAACAGAGAACCATGGTCACCTACGCCAACCAGAATGACATATGATAATGATAGATGAGTAATGATGAGGTTGTATGGTTGTGGGGTGAGTGGGTTTGGGGAAGGAAGGATACAAGAAGAATCATCATTTGAAAACGCATGGAATGAATGTGAAACCAAATATAGACATAAACATATATATAAAATCAAACCTAAACATACATAGAAATGTATACACACACCAAGAGTTAAGAAATAAATATATAACAAAATGGACACAGATGTGTCAAGGATACCCACACAAAATGCACAGGCATGTAAATGTATCCACACATAGGAAATGGCTCACACCAGAATAGTGATATGGGAGTCTTGCAACCACACCCAATGAACATTAATCACCGTTTTGTTTGATTTACCCACCTTTTCTTTATACCCTCTACTCCCGTATTGCACTGATTCTTGTAATTATTTGTCTTTGTACACTTTCGTGAGTAATTATTTTTGTGTTTGCCGTACTTCTATATAATTCCTTTATGTCTTCTTTCGTGTGTGTATGTCAACATGTGATTATTTTGTACTCGGTCATTTTGTTATTGTTAAATCATTTACATATTTAGATTTTGATTTCCTCGTTGTTATTGCAGTTGTCTCTTCGATGGGTGCCCACACATGTATAGTTATGTGTATATGCATTTTGTTTTACATGGTTCTATGTATCCACACAATTACTTTGGGCCTCACATTTGTATGTATACATATGCAGTTGTTATAGCATTATCTTTATGTGAACGAACGTTTATATTTACATCAATATATGTATATGTTTCTATGTGTACGAATGTTCATGTTATTGTTTTTATTTATGTGAGAAAGTGTTTATGTGGATGCATGTTCATATTTATGTATATATATATATATATATATATATATATATATATATATATATATATATATATATATATATATATATATATATATATATATATATATATATATATATATATATATATATATATATATATATTTATGTGAGCGCTTGTTTATGTTAATGCACGTATCTCCATTCTGTGTCAATATGTATGCGTATTCTGGTGTGAGCCATTTCCTATGTGTGGATACAATTACATGCCTGTGCATTTTGTGTGGGTATCCTTGACACATCTGTGTCCATTTTGTTATATATTTATTTCTTAACTCTTGGTGTGTGTATACATTTCTATGTATGTTTAGGTTTGGTTTTATATATATGTTTATGTCTATATTTGGTTTCACATTCATTCCATGCGTTTTCAAATGATGATTCTTCTTGTATCCTTCCTTCCCCAAACCCACTCACCCCACAACCATACAACCTCATCATTACTCATCTATCATTATCATATGTCATTCTGGTTGGCGTAGGCGACCATGGTTCTCTGTTTACAGTATTGTTATCAGGATCGTTGTTTCCAAGCCTTGCTAGGTTGTCACATGAATATTTTCTCACGTCCCCATCTGTCTCTGTTCCCTTCAGTCTTGCCTGTTGTGACTATGTTCTTAAAACCTGCCTGTCTGATAGAGTGACAAAAGGGGTATTTTTCTTATCTTTTTCTTTTATTATTCTTGCAATCATCTACAGTGTCTCTAATTTCCCACTTTCGGTTTGTTTATAATGAATGCACGCATTTTCTCTTTTACTAGATGCGTTGCCATCCCTGCGCTATGGAGACGGGGCTTGATGAAATCTAGTCATCTATTTTGTTTTTTATTTTGTTGTTTTCTGTTGTTTGTCTCTTGAAAAAGGTTCAATGTGAGCCGATACGTGGAGAATTGTCCTGTTTAGTTTTATTGTATGTTTTTTATATATATACTTTTTTAAATATATTTTTATTAATAGGCACGGTAAGTGTTTTAGTAACCTGTTTAATTCATTTTGCTTGAAGACTCGTGACTATAACACAATTATCTACAAATACATTTTTTCTCAGGTTCTCATTGTCTATTTTCACAGTACAGAGATATTGCTGACGGAACTCACAGATTCAAGTCTCGAATGTGTTTCTTGGTGAGATTGTATCCACCAGAAACACATTTTTTCCCCCCGAATATTGAAAGACGTATGAAATGTTTGAGGAGGCCTGCAAATGTCACCGGAAGAGACCGACGGAGAAGCGCAGATATCAGGTAAAAAATAAAGACCACATGAAGACTACATCAATACCACCTCAAGACTACATCGAGACCACCTCAAGACTACATCGAGACCACCTCAAGACTAAATCGAGACCACCTCAAGACTAAATCGAGACCACCTCAAGACTACACCAAGACAGCAAATACGGTGGTTTGATCCACTCATGAGAATAGAACTAACACGACCAGTCCTTCGTGCATTCACAACAGAAGATTTGTCTACAAGGCTTAGAACTAGATAGGCTGAGACATTCAAGGAAATATTAAATACGGCAATGACTGACCATGGTCAATTCGATCCAGTTAGAAGCACCACTGATGGCACAAACCACCTAGCTTAAAATGAATATTACCAAATTTGTAAAAACAGATCAGTACACCTTCCCACCAGGGAGCGTTTAACGACTCGTGCAACTGACAATAGATAGATTGATTGAAAGACATGAAACAATCAAAACCTGGATGCCGACATACCATTTTATAAAGAGGTCTGACTAACAGATAAAGGGACATTGAAATATGTGAGACCATTATCTCTCCAGTGCGGCTCCAGTCTTCGTTCAAAAGTATCTTTATGTCTGAATGAGGAGTACTTCAGGAGAAAGATATTCGTAGACACACTATTCTTGATGTTACACTTGATGTATATCCCACGATTATTCGTGCAGAGTTACGAGACATTACCAAAAAAATGAAATAATATAAACTAGCAGACATTTATAACGGATAAATATTAGTAATTCATGTGTGGTTTATAATATATGATATCTTATACATTTGTCAATGGTAAACATAGTAACCCTGAGACTAGTCATGTATGTTGTAAGAGGCTACAAAGTAGGTGGATCATCTATACAATTACATAGGAAGTCAGATATACAGTACTACGATACGCAGTAGATAATATAAGAACTACGATACTCAGAAGATAACATGAGAACTACGGTACTCAGAAGATAACATGAGAACTACGGTACTCAGAAGATAACATGAGAACTACGGTACTCAGAAGATAACATGAGAACTACGGTACTCAGAAGATAACATGAGAACTACGGTACTCAGAAGATAACATGAGAACTAGGGTACTCAGAAGATAACATGAGAACTACGGTACTCAGTAGATAACATGGAACTACGGTACCAAGTAGGTAAAATGACAACTAAGTATCCAGTAGATAACGTGAGGACTACTCTACCCAGTAGACAGCAAAACAATTACTGTATCTATTAGACACCATGAGAATTACAATACCCAGTAGACAACATGAGAGCAACGGTACCCAGTAGACAACATTAGAATTGCATTACTGATGCCATACACTACCTGTCGTGACCACCACTGATACTGTAAACCACCTGCCGAGAGTACCACTGATACAATGCATTGCTTAGGGTCTCGCATTATCTCCGAATATCTCCGAAACATCTACACCATTACATCCAACATATGCATGACATTACATCCAACATATGCATGACATTACATCCAACATATGCATGACATTACATCCAACATATGCATGAAATATGTGCAGTCCGACTTGGCCGGCATAAAAAGCAGAAACATTAGAGGGGCGACCAATGCCAATGTCCCTAACATACGGTGATTTTACGAGTACACACCGAATCTGGTAAAGGTAACACACGCTAGAGGGTAGCGTAGTGTACATGAGTTGATTCAGTGGAAACAGAGCTACAATGGTTCAAGTACGAGACCGACTGGTGGAAGTACTGTTCATGCTCCAGAACACACAGAAGCTCTCAACTGAACCCATCCATAAATGAACCCATTAACAACTGAACCCATTCAAAGTAGAAGTCATGACTCATGTATTGGATACACCAACTTGAACATGCACTCCTGGGTATGGAAAAATGCTTTGAATACAGCACCGCATTGCACACAGAACAAGCATTGGACAAATGTCGGGGAGCCTACACGAGGAGCAGCTCGCTGGCTGTGAAGCGCTTCCTCAGAGGATAGACAAACAATGGGTAACCCAAACAAACTATTAGCTAGCCTCGTCTCGTCTCATATACCCAGGGCCGGCCCTAACAATTGGGGGGGGGGTGCCAATGCGAAACGGATTGCGCGGGGCCCAGTCTTAGTAGGGAAGAGGATAATAAAATAAATTATAATATTCTTCTTCTTCTTCTTTCGTTCACTTGAAACATGTCTATATCTGTAATTCTGTCTCCTTAATAAAACTCACTGTCTTTTGTAGTTCATACAGTGTCCCATAGAGTTTTGATTCCAAGATTGTTTCCTCTGGCCAATATGTCTACCTCAGCGTTTCATGCTCAGAACACTCTTGAAGTATATTTTTGGCACTCTGTGCTGCCTGTCCACATGTACACATGGCCGTGTTGCCAATCTTGAATTTTGTATACATGTGACTGCGGAGTCGGTTGTGTCCTGTTCTGAGACGTGTAATTATAACTTGTTCTAATCTGTTCATAATGTGATATTCATCTTGTGCTAGTGTTTGTGGCTTTCTTATTGACTTGACAGTATGGTTACCCTATACTGGTAAGACAATTCGCTAAGTAGTTTTTTCAAGTCTGTTAGTTTTCCAGACTAGAGAGCTTGAAGCACTGACCTTGCATCTGTCAGGAATACCACAGGCTGTAGACCAGAGTTGGAGTTCAGCAGTTTTTTAGCTGCCACACTAATTTCCTGGACTTCTGCATCATAATTATTGCAGAATTTTCCTGGCTTGTGTGGATAGTATATATATATATATACACCTGCACTTCCATTCCTCACAGCATTCTGTGCTGACCCATCTGTGTATTCTCTGACCTATATATCTTGTGGATATTCCTCATCCATGAAACTGAGGGTGACTGTCCTTCGCTGCACACTGTTCTGTTCGTCCTCGCTTAGTATTCCTTTCACATGGGTCTTAATGTATATTGACATTCCATGGCCTTCACTCCACGGGGTTTGTTCTGGTACAGACCTTAATGGGCTGTCAGCGTCAGGTAGGTCTGTAAGTTGTCTACGGAGTCGTTTAGCTTGATGGATAAAGCTACTTCTTTTCAGTCGCCCCATTGGTAGATTTTGTAATCTTTCCTTCATTGGATGACGTGGCATACACTGAAACTTTTCTGCTTGAATTAGTACTTTTGTGTCTCTGTGTTCGCCAAGTGTTTGCATTCTTCCTATTTTCTGCATCTCTGCTATGGGTGTTGATTTCATTGCTCCCAACATTATTCTAAGTGCCTGGTTTTGTACTTTATCTAGATCTTGTAATGTGGTGTTTGATGCAGGACACCACGCAGCTGAACCATATTCCAGGTGTTGTCTTATGCGTTGCTGGTAAACTTTACTAAGTATATTCCCACTGGCTCCCCATGTGGTTCCACTTAGTTTTCTCAGGATAGCTAACTTCCTCCTAGATTTTGTTGTTGCTTTGTTTATGTGCTGCTTCCATGTCAGCTTATCATCAAAAGTAACTGCGAGGTATGTGGGTTGTTTGTCTTCTTTCAAGAGCTCTCCATCTATCTTGATATGACCGGCTTTTTGTTTTGGTGAGAGGGTAAAGAGTGTAGTGCTGCACTTATCTGTAATAATGCTGACGCACCATCTATTTGCCCATGAGGTTAGGGCATCGATAGCTCTTTGTATTTGTTTAGTGGCCACTGTTGCATGTTCTTCCGTGCACCAGATCACCAGGTCGTCAGCATACATTGCCACTTTGATCCCGTGTGGTAGTTCAGCAACTAGGTCATTGATGTAAACCAAGAAAAGTGTGGGTGACAGGACTCCTTCCTGGAGGACTCCATGACGCAGTAGAACTTTCTTGCTCTTGCGACCATCTAATTGCACCCTTGCGCTTCTATTATGCAGGTATGCTTTTACCCATTTGTACATTCTTGAGCTGACCCAGCAATTTCGAAATTTCTTTAGGAGCCTTTAGGTTCAGCGACTCTGTTTTTTCTTTCCAGCTGCTCCGTCTGGCTTGTAACTTGGATCTTTGAAATTTAGCCTTTGTTTGCTGATATTTGTTGTGATGTTCTTGGCTAGGTCTGTTCTCTGCCTGCTGTCTAGATGTTTCTATCTCATGTTGCAGCTTTTCCAGTTCATCATTCCAGTAGGGTTTGTAGTTTTTGCGTGCCCCCCTGGGTATGGTTTTACTAGCAGCATGTAGTATACATCTATTAAATTCACTAACTGCTCTATTGATGTCTTTGTTCAAGTTCGTGTCCTTAGCTAAAACACTGGTTAAATGCTGGCACATTTTCCTGTCTGCCCTTTTATAGTTCCACCTAGTGAGCGTGCTGCTGTCCTTGGTAAATTTATTGTGGATTTCCAGAAATACTGGTCTGTGGTCACTACCCCCAAGTTGCTTTCCAACGACTCGTGTGATGTTCCATTCCAAGCTAAGTCTGGTGTAGAGGTGGTGTGCCATGCTCTCGAGTAGAAGGTTGGTGAGTCTGCTGGCTGGTTAATAAGGATGAGATTATTTTCATCCTGCCAGCTCTCACGTTCCTCACCTCTCTTGTCGGTATGATCATAGTCCCAGCTCTGAGAGTGGCTGTTGAAGTCACCACACACCATACGTCTCTCTTTGTCTGGAATTGTGTCTAGTGCCAATGGTTTATCATTTGGGCAGCTTAGTTCAGGAGATGGAATTCTGCACTGTCTGTTTTTAGGTGGAGCATCTGGTATTCTGCCCCTTCCATATATACTTCCAGCTGACATGCGCTGATATTGTTTTTAACAAGTGTCAGAATTCCACCCTTTCGCCTGTCCTTTCTGTCAGACCGGTATCACTGGTAGCCTCTGATTTTGAAGGCTATGTCGCTGCTGAGGTGTGTTTCTTGGATACAGCATATATTAACTTGTTCTTCACTGAGGACATTTTCAAGTTACAATTATTTTCTATATCCATCTCTTTTACTGTTGACACCCTCAGTATTTCAGTGCATTATTTTTATTGGTCGTTTGTTTGTTTGGCCAGTAGCTCTATTCCCTTGCCTCCTGGCTCCTCGGGGCAATTGAGAAGGACTTCTAGTAACTGAGGTTGGGCCCTTTCGAGGTATAGGGCCCGGCACCATCCCTGCCTGAACGTCCGCCACAGGGCAGGCACCATAACTATTTATAGATGTAGACATGTTTCCATTGTGTTTTGTGCGTGGCATCCTGATTATCTGTGCGCCTTTCGGCTGGATGCCTCCGTCTTCAGCACTCTGCTTACTTGGGCAGGACTATGGTCCTGCTCGAGTGGGACTGCCCGACCAGTCTTAGTTTCCAGCCCCTGATGGCTGAACTAAGCCCCATCACCACTGCACGGTGCTGGCCTCGATGGGGAAATTATAATATGAATTTATGGGCCTATGAAGTGCGGGGCCCACTGCGGCCGCATAGGTTGCACTGGCCTAAGACCGGCCCTGTATATACCCACCTCCCCCCTGAGTAGAATGTTCCTCCAATAGGCATTGCACCAAGCAGAAAGGTGATGCCTCCTGGGTATGAAAGAAAGCTCAGAAACCTCCCCATTGCACGTAGGAAGTAAAAGCTAATCTCTAGTAATTCCTGAGGTTCTCAAACAAAAAACAAACCACTGATAACATAGACCACCTTACGAGGCTACCACTGATACCGCAAATCACCCACTGAGAGCGCCCACTGTTACCCTTAACCACCTGCTGAAGCTACAATTGATACCATAAACCACATAGCTTCCAGCAAGTGTCCCTCGGTATTTCTGAAAACTCCACTTTCTAAGTAGGACGCCTGGAGACAGATTCGAATTCGTAACCGATGTAACTGCACTTAAATTACGTAAACACTTCTTGGCAATATTTGTACCCCTTTCAAACATGTCAAAAATTTAGGGATCCACATTTGTTAGCAACTTGACAAGAATCTAGAGAACTACCTAACTTGACAAGAATCTATCGAACTACCTAACTTGACAAGAATCTAGAGAACTACCTAACTTGACAAGAATCTAGAGAACTACCTAATCAACAACTTGACAAGAATCTAGAGAACTACCTAACTTGACAAGAATCTAGAGAACTACCTAATCAACAACTTGACAAGAATCTAGAGAACTACCTAACTTGACAAGAATCTAGAGAACTACCTAACTTGACAAGAATCTATCGAACTACCTAACTTGACAAGAATCTAGAGAACTACCTAACTTGACAAGAATCTAGAGAACTACCTAATCAACAACTTGACAAGAATCTAGAGAACTACCTAACTTGACAAGAATCTAGAGAACTACCTAATCAACAACTTGACAAGAATCTAGAGAACTACCTAATCAACAACTTGACAAGAATCTAGAGAACTACCTAACTTGACAAGAATCTAGAGAACTACCTAATCAACAACTTGACAAGAATCTAGAAATCCACCCTGCTTAATTTTGTCAAATTTATTAACCAGTCTCTGACCACAAAAAAAAAATTTTTAGATGGAAAAAGTGATAAAAAAATCTACATAATGTGTTCACAATTTTTGTTGGTTGCAAATTCAATTTAATTATTATATAATAAACCCATTTTGTCAACAACTTTCAAACTTCTTCAACCCCTACCTACCCACATTGTTCAGGTAATTCATGGGCATCCCGTCTTGAGCAAATGACAATCTGATTAAACCACTACGCCAAAGACATTCCAAATATAGAAACTACATTACATAATTTTCTTTCTAATGTAAAGGGAAGACGGCCAATGATCTGTCTGAGGCAGATTGTCTAGTTCTGAAGTAAATTAACAGACCTGATTTAATGTGGTCAGAAATGATAATTTCTGTTAGGGGTACAGGTTAACCTTGGTGTCCATGTTTGCTGTAGGGGTGGACAGAGGTCAATCCGCATGAGCCGTTGGCGTCATTTCCTGGTCTGCGTCTTGGATAACAACAAGCAGACAAATGATACGGCAGCCATCACGAAACGAAGTAACGGCTAGAAATGATAAACATACAAGGAAATGAAATATTTTCTTTATGAGATGGTGGGAATTATTCTGTGTACACGTTCTAGAGTATAGTGAGTCTGCCAAGCGTGTCCCCCTCCCGTCTAGATATACACGTGTGGTGGTCGAAATGATGGGTCATAACATGGGCTCACTGGGTGTCTGGGAGAGTCTGGAAGGGGGGAGGGGGAGATCTCACATACTGCGTTACTTTTTAGAGCAATGTTCAAATAATGAATCACAGATACCACACACGGAGAAATCCACGCCTTAAAAATCTTGGTGAATGCGATGGTAGTTATATGGGAGGGATAATTATGGGTATATTGTGGACGGTATAGGGATGTGGGGCAGGAGAGTTGTCTAGAGCTGCATAAATGAAAATCATCAGAAGAATAGTTTCCGTGATATAAAGCTTTTCTCAGTTCCTGATGAAAAGTCTTGGCAGAATTCCATAACTTATTCCGAGCCTTTTTTCATAGAAATGTTCCATTGATTGTAAAATATTTCTGGGGGGGTTGGGGAGCAGGGAGGGGACGGATGAGTTCCATTTCAAGCTAACTCCTATTTGTATTGGAGCAGAGTAGGAGAAGGGAGACATCTAAAAAAAAATTTTCCACGTGATCATATTTGATTGATGAATCAAGGGTCAGATGTTTGACCCCATCCCAAGCTCCCAGAGCAGAAATAGTTGAGAACATTAGAATCCCGAACCAACAGAAAAACTTAGCCGCAAATTTAATAATGGTTTATCTATAACAGAGAAACTAGATCATCTGTACAGATGGAGAGAGAGAGAGAGAGAGAGAGAGAATGAGAGAGAGAGAAAAGAGAGAATGAGTGTGTATGTGAGGAGTATACTTCTTAAACAATGTACTCATAGAGGGAGGATATCATTCAACATATAGTCTAGTTACAGAGAGGATATCATTCAACGTATAGTCTAGTTACAGAGAGGATATCATTCAACGTATAGTCTAGTTACAGAGAGGATATCATTCAACGTATAGTCTAGTTACAGGGAGGATATCATTCAACGTATAGTCTAGTTACAGAGAGGATATCATTAAACGTATAGTCTAGTTACAGAGAGGATATCATTCAACGTATAGTCTAGTTACAGAGAGGATATCATTAAACGTATAGTCTAGTTACAGAGAGGATATCATTCAACGTATAGTCTAGTTACAGAGAGGATATCATTCAACGTATAGTCTAGTTACAGAGAGGATATCATTCAACGTATAGTCTAGTTACAGAGAGGATATCATTCAAAGTATAGTCTAGTTACAGAGAGGATATCTTTCAACGTAAATTCTAGTTACAGAGAGGATATCATTCAACGTATAGACTAGTTACAGAGAGGATATCATTCAACGTATAGACTAGTTACAGAGAGGATATCATTTAACGTATAGTCTAGTTACAGAGAGGATATCATTCAACGTATAGTCTAGTTACAGAGAGGATATCATTCAACGTATAGTCTAGTTACAGAGAGGATATCATTTAACGTATAGTCTAGTTACAGAGAGGATATCATTCAACGTATAGTCTAGTTACAGAGAGGATATCATTCAACGTATAGACTAGTTACAGAGAGGATATCATTCAACGTATAGACTAGTTACAGAGAGGATATCATTCAACGTATAGTCTAGTTACAGGGAGGATATCATTCAACGTATAGTCTAGTTACAGAGAGGATATCATTCAACGTATATTCTAGTTACAGAGATGATATCATTCAGCGTATAGTCTAGTTACAGAGAGGATATCATTCAACGTATAGTCTAGTTATAACGGATGATATCAATCAACGTATAGTATAGTTATAGTGGGGATATACCAAAAAATGGCAGTATGTCTAATTATGATCGTAGACATAAACCAGTATTTTTGGCTGTAGTAATTCAAAAGTAATATAAAAACGTTCAGTAGTTTTCCTTTGCTTTCTGAATGGTCTAGGTGGAAAATTGCCTGTGGTGGAATTTGAGCTTGGTACCCTAGTCGCCACAGATGCGCACTATACCACACCGCCACAGAGACATACCGGAGAGGATATACATTGCTTAAATTATACAGTTTTGTTACAGAGGTACTTCAATATAAATTCTAGAATTAGATCAAATACATCAACAGAAAATCTAAACACAGATAAAATACTTCAACAGAAAATCTAAACACAGATAAAATACTTCAACAGAAAATCTCATTGGCGTAGTGGTAAGTTCGTTCACTTTGTGTTAAAGAAGTTGCGTGTCCAAATCCCAATTGCCAAGTCTATGTTTATAAACTGGACTTCTCAGAAATCCCTGGGGAGTATCGTGTGAGCTACAGAGTTACGTGATATGGGTGGTACTCTCGGCAGTCGGCTTCGCTGAGAGGGACGAAGTACAGATGGGGTGACTCGAGTACAATCGTATAAATTCTTTATGTGCCACAACTCGAGTACAATCGTATAAATTCTTTATGTGCCACAACTCGAGTACAATCGTATAAATTCTTTATGTGCCACAACTCGAGTACAATCGTATAAATTCTTTATGTGCCACAACTCGAGTACAATCGTATAAATACTTTATGAACTTCAAGTCATTAAAAAATCTAAACACAGATAATATACTTCAACAGGAAATGTAAAAAGTGCCTTGAACATCCACATGACCAGGGACGAAAATGAATGTGCCACATCCCAGCTCAGACCCCTCAACTGCCCCAAACCACTGTTCTCGAGTGTGCCACATCCCAGCTCAGACCCCTCGACTGCCCCCAAACCACTGTTGTCGAGTGTGCCACATCCCAGCTCAGACCCCTCGACTGCCACAAACCACTGTTCTCGAGTGTACCACATCCCAGCTCAGACCCCTCGACTGCCACAAACCACTGTTCTCGAGTGTACCACATCCCAGCTCAGACCCCTCAACTGCCCCAAACCACTGTTCTCGAGTGTGCCACATCCCAGCTCAGACCCCTCGACTGCCCCCAAACCACTGTTGTCTAGTGTGCCACATCCCAGCTCAGACCCCTCGACTGCCCCCAAACCACTGTTGTCTAGTGTGCCACATCCCAGCTCAGACCCCTCGACTGCCACAAACCACTGTTCTCGAGTGTACCACATCTCATTGGCATGCGATTTCAAGTATGTAACTAGTGACAATCCAAGAGCCCAAAAATTACTCAAAAACGTAATGATTTGGTTCCTAATGTACTCAGTTGAACGGTCTGCCATATATCGAGTCAGTAAGGATGCAGGCATGAGGTGATTGGAAACACATGAGAGAACAAGTAAAGGGATTCACATATAGAGAATTGGGAAAATTGGTGTGAATAATTCTCGAGGAGGATATAATTCGATGAACTTGTGAACTAATGCTGAGATGAACTTGTGAACTAATGCTGAGATGAACTTGTGAACTAATGCTGAGATGAACTTGTGAACTAATGCTGAGATGAACTTGTGAACTAATGTTGAGATTAAACTGTGAACTAAAGCTGAGATGAGCTTGTGAACTAATTCTGAGATGAACTTGTGAACTAAAGCTGAGATGAACTTGTGAACTAAAGCTGAGATTAACTTGTGAACTAAAGCTGAGATGAACTTGTGAACTATTAATATGATGTATACACAACACAATCTAGCAGTTTTATTAATCAGTTCTAAGATAGAATAATACACACAAGATTTTGACTCAATATGACTGTCAAAGTCATTTAAAGTAATCACCGACCTGGTAAAAACTGTCTAAGTCATGTAGAGCGGGCATAATATACCTGATCTATTGTCTAAGTCATGTAGAGCGGGCATATACCTGATCTATTGTCTAAGTCATGTAGAGTGGGCATATACCTGATCTAAGTCAGTTATATTGAACAAAAATGTGACCTGACTTGCCGATACACAGAATGAGTAAACTTGTTTATTTCCTTCGTTGAATAAGAAAATCTTCCTGCCAAACAGGAAACAAATCATAATTGAGAATAATGTCAACAAGTGTTGCCACTAATTAAAGCTTCTACAGAATAAATGAATGGCCATTAAATGAAGCGATTTGCTGCCTGGCTGATTAGCTACAAATCAGATTTGTTTATGTCTTTCTTTCATTGATGAACTCACCCTCTTCCCTCTTTCCTTCCTCCCTTCACTCACCGTCTCCTCACTCTCTCTCCTCATTCTTTCTCCTCACTCTCTCTCCTCTTTCAACATATAACTCCACATCTCTGTCTATCCACACAAGATCAATATTCCATATAGAAACAGGATGTCCATGTTGTAGAGCATTTCTTATATTACATTATTACTGCTGGCCTAGGCGATCATGTTTCTATACATATTGACCTTCTTCACGTGTGTGCTATCAATATATTTTTCGATTGTCTTCCCTGTCTCCATGTTAAGCTGTCATGTTTCCCTGTCTCCGTATTAAGCTGTCATGTTTCCCTGTCTCCATGCTAAGCTGTCATGTTTCCCTGTCTCCATGCTAAGCTGTCATGTTTCCCTGTCTCCGTATTAAGCTGTCATGTTTCCCTGTCTCCATGCTAAGCTGTCATGTTTCCCTGTCTCCATGCTAAGCTGTCATGTTTCCCTGTCTCCATGCTAAGCTGTCATATTTCCCTGTCTCCATGTTAAGCTGTCATGTTTCCCTGTCTCCATGTTAAGCTGTCATTTTTCCCTGTCTCCATGTTAAGCTGTCATGTTTCCCTGTCTCCATGTTAAGCTGTCATGTTTCCCTGTCTCCATGCTAAGCTGTCATGTGCTTGATATTTCTCTATATCTTTCTCTTGTCTACTTCCTTGTGACAATAGGTGCCTACGCTTCTAGTTCAGGGTACGAAAAATAGGATAACTGTCTTCTTTCAATGCATGTGCTAAGATACGACTAAGGACAGTTAGAGAATGAGCTGACAACCGGTTATATGTTACCATTGTTATCGCTGTATGTTGAGCTTCAATTTCTTACTTTTGTCATTTATACAATAGTCCCCATAGATGGCGGTAATATAAAATAGTTCCCATAGATGGTGGTAATATAAAATAGTCTCCATAGATGGCGGTAATATAAAATAGTCTCCATAGATGGCGGTAATATAAAATAGTCCCCATAGATGGCGGTAATATAAAATAGTCCCCATAGATGGCGGTAATATAAAATAGTCCCCATAGATGGCGGTAATATAAAGTAGTCCCCATAGATAGCGGTAATATACAATAGTCTCCATAGATGGCGGTAATATAAAATAGTCCCCATAGATGGCGGTAATATAAAGTAGTCCCCATAGATAGCGGTAATATACAATAGTCTCCATAGATGGCGGTAATATAAAATAGTCCCCATAGATGGCGGTAATATAAAATAGTCCCCATAGATGGCGGTAAAATAAAATAGTCCCCATAGATGGCGGTAATATAAAATAGTCCCCATAGATGGATTATATGAAAAGCAACGAGAAACTGTGTTCTGATATGACAGATTACTAGTAAGTACAATGCTAGATGTGCGCTGCAGATGTGCCAACGGATGCATTTTATTACACACAATTTATTGATAACGCTGTTTCTGTCGCTTCTGCAAATGCTGTTGTTGTTGTTATTATTGTTGCTGTTGTTGTTGCTGCTGTTGTTGTTGCTGCAGTAATGGCAGTTGTTGCTGTTGTTGTTATTATTGTTGTTGTTGCTGCAGTAATGGCAGTTGTTGCTGTTGTTGTTATTATTGTTGCTGTAACTGTTGCCTCTGTTATTGTTGCAGGTATTTGCAGTTGTAGGTGCTGCTTCTGTTGTTGTGGCTGTTGCAATTGCTGCTGTTACTGCTGTTGTTGTTGTTGTTATTATTATTGCTGCTATTGTTGCTGCTGTTGTTGCGGTTGCTGCAGTTGTTGTTGGTACTGGTGCTTCTGCTGTTTTTGCTTCTGCTGTCAATGCTGTTGTTGTTAATGATGTTGTAACTGCTATTGTTGTTGCTGCTATTGCTGTTGTTGGTGATATTGCTGCTATTGCTGTTATTGTTGTTTCTGTTGTTGTTGTTGTTGCTACTGCTGTCGATGATATTGTTGTTAAAGCTTCTATTGATGATTCTTCTGCCATTTTGTTTTTGTTTTTGCTGTCGGTATTGTTGATGATGCTGCTGTTTCTGTTATTGTTATTGTAAAGGATGTTGCTGTTGTTGCTACAGCTGCTGTTGCCATGCTGTTGTTGTTGCTGTTGTTGTTACAGCTGTTGCTGTTGTTGCCATGCTGTTGTTGTTGCTACACCTGCTGCTGTTGTTGCCATGCTGTTGTTGTTGCTACACCTGCTGCTGTTGTTGCCATGCTGCTGTTGTTGATGTTATTGCTGCAGCTTTTGCTGCTGTTGTTGATGTTTCTAATGTTATAGAAGCTGTTGTTGTAAACCTCAAATTGATGTAGCTTCTGTTGTTGTTACTGCTGTCTATATCGTTGTTATAATGATGTTGTCGTTGCAAGAAGCTGCTGTTGTTCTTGTAGCTGTCGTTTTTGCCCATGTTATCGTTGTTGCGCCGTTTCATCTGTTGCTGTTGTAGTCGATGTTGTTGCTGTTGTAGTCGATGTTGTTGCTGTTGTAGTCGATGTTGTTGCTGATGTTGTTGCATCAGCTGATGTTGTTGGATTTGTGCGTTGATGTTTCCTGATTGACATGACTACGACCCTGAAGAGTAATGAGTTTGATGATGATGCTACATATCTGGCTGCAGAGAGTATCGCTAGAACACGTAAATCTTCTGCTCAAGGGATACTCATCAGGGAACTCTGGAAATACATATTCTTTCACTACGCAAAGAAGACGTCAAGGTCATATTTCGAATCTAGAACCTCATGATAACACGGTAATTCTAACGACAACTTTTACACAAAAAACAAGCTAATGCTACTCTCAAATGTAACAATGAGAAACTAGACATTCGTGTTAGTTATAACCTACAACTTTATATTTCATGCGATCAATGTCTACCAGTCTAGAAATGCCTAACTCTGGAGATATTTAATTTAGACAAAACCTCTTGGTTTCAGAAATCCATCAAACATGAGGTTATCAAAGGGCGTACTTCTTGCAAAAATGTTAGTGAACAGTTGCGTCTTGGTTCGGTATTGAACTTACGTCAGGCGCTGGGCTAATGTCTGGAACAAGTCCTTTGTTGGTTACACGTCAACTCATGCGCTGGAAACCAAGAAACGCTCTTAACTGTCCCCGTGTGGTGTCAGCTAGTTTGGTCAAGTAATTACAACCTCTGGCGGAAGGAGAGGACAACTACAAGTACACACATTCCTAGTTTGTAGGAAATCTGCTCTACCCAACAAACTGAATTAGGAACTCTGGCTTGCTTTTAGGGAGATTGTTTTACCGCCATTTCTGCTTTTGGTATCTGGTGTTGAAAGTGAGTTCTGAGAAAACCATCTTACATGAGGGATTTGTGAGTGGAGAGGAGAGGGGGAGGTGCGATGGAATTACTTATATAGCGATGGTAATCTCACGGGATATGTTACATCCTTATGTGGGTAAGTATATGGGGATGTGGGAGAAGTTAATACTGTATGTGGGTAAGTTCTGTTGGAATGTGGGAAATGTTACTGCTGTGTGTGGGTAAGCTCTGTGATAATATGAGAGTTATTACTACAGCTTGTACGTTCGGTGGGAATGTGGTATATGTTACTGCAGTGTATGGGTAAGCCCAGTGGGAATGTGGGGGAGATTAGATGAGATAATAAATTTGGTGGGATTAGATGAGAAAAATGTGTGAGATAAGACGAGCTAAATAGTGGTGACATTAAATAGTGGTGACATTAAATAGTGGTGACATTAAATAGTGGTGACATTAAATGCGATAACAATATTGGTGAGATTAGGTGTGATAATACAATTGTGAGATAATAACGTTAGTGGGACTATATTAGATAAGAGCAGTATTATTGATTCACGAACAGGTGAGAGAAGAACATGATTATTGATTCATGAACAGGTGAGAGAAGAACATGATTATTGATTCATGAACAGGTGAGAGAAGAACATGATTATTGATTCATGAACAGATGAGAGAAGAACATGATTATTGATTCATGAACAGGTGAGAGAAGAACATGATTATTGATTCATGAACAGGTGAGAGAAGAAAGCTGATAAGATCTTTTAAGAATGATATCGTTGGTAGATACAGACTAAATGTAAAGAATACAGACATTTACAGACTAAATTTAATGAATACAGACAGATACAGACTGTGGATAGACAGACACATATTATAACATTGACGAAGTCTTTTATTTTTGACATTGAGCAAGCATTCTGATTGGTCCTGCAATATTCTACCAATCTCACGTCTCAACACAAGAGTTTAGTTCTTGCAAGATTTTTATTTCCTACAAGAGTTTAGTTCCTACAAGTGTTTAGTAACTACAAGAGTTTAGTTCCTACAAGTGTTTAGTAACTACAAGAGTTTAGTTCTTGAAAGATTTTTATTCCCTACAAGAGTTTAGTTCCTACAAGTGTTTAGTAACTACAAGAGTTTAGTTCCTACAAGTGTTTAGTAACTACAAGAGTTTAGT
The DNA here is from genome assembly GCA_034231615.1 of Meghimatium bilineatum. Classification (NCBI taxonomy): domain Eukaryota; kingdom Metazoa; phylum Mollusca; class Gastropoda; order Stylommatophora; family Philomycidae; genus Meghimatium; species Meghimatium bilineatum. Next base: position 85,716,909 of record CM067320.1, read on the forward strand.
TCCTACAAGTGTTTAGTAACTACAAGAGTTTAGTATCTGTGTACCTCTTGCTCTTGAAGATTCGTTGACTACGTTATAATCTCTTAGCTGTTTCCATTACATTTTCCCTGCCGTCTCGCTTGCTTTCTCCTTTACTATTTCTCTTAGTTCGTTCCTTGCTGTCTCCCTTACTTTCTCCTTTACTTTCTCTTTAATATCTCCCTTACCGTCCCACTTGTTGTCTCCCTTACTTTCTCGTTAATATCTCCCTTAACGTCTCACTTGCTGCCTCCCTTACTCTCTCCCTTACTGCCCCACTTGCTGTCTCCATTACTCTCTCCCTTACTTTCACTTTAATATCTCCCTTATTGCCCCACTTGTTTTCTCCCTTACTTTCTCTTTAATATCTCCCTTACCGTCCCACTTGTTGTCTCCCTTACTTTCTCGTTAATATCTCCCTTAACGTCTCACTTGCTGTCTCCCTTACTCTCTCCCTTACTGCTCCACTTGCTGTCTACCTTACTCTCTCCCTTACTTCCTCTTTAATATCTCCCTTACGTCTCACTTGCTGTCTCCCTTACTCTCTTCCTTAATTTCTCTTTAATATCTCCCTTACCGTCTCACTTGCTGTCTCCCTTACTCTCTCCCTTACTTTCTCTTTAATATCTCCCTTACTGCCCCACTTGTTGTCTCCCTTACTCTCTCCCTTACTGCCCCACTTGTTGTCTCCCTTACTCTCTCCCTTACCGTCACACTAGCTGTCTCTCTCAGCCCCAGATAACCCTCTTGTCTCATCTATAACTCATGAGTACAACATCCTTGTAGACTCGCCCAGTCACACGACTAATTCTAGATCTGTAGTCAGTATTTACCTCCAGCTGATGTTTGCCCAAGCTCAGACCGCCAGGAGCCAGCCCTGTCTTCGATTAGCTCAGCAGGAAGTTCAGACGAACCCAAGCAGGAGACTCTCGAATCTGGTCAAGTCTTGAGAGGAGACAGTCATCCAATCTTACACAAGTTAATAATAAATGCAGCAGGAACATTGTTTTATTTGTTGATGTGTACAGATAAACTGTTCTGTGGTAAACGTTTCTTAAGAGTTTGTTAGAGCGGGAGCTTTATGTCGGAATTGGTCAGTGTTCACCTCGTAGTATAACAGGTAGAAAAAACTTTAGTCAATGAGCAGGTGTGAGAATCACAGGTGAAAGAATAGGTGAAGGAAGAACAGGATTATTGATTCATGAACAGGTGAGAGAAGAACATGATTATTGGTGAGGAGCATGTTAGAAAGATTATGTTTGCAAATTATGAATAACTATTGCAGAATGAAATGTCACGATTTCTTGTGCGTATAAAAGACAAAATTACTGCCTGTATTCATGTATCGCTAGTTCACCAAGTTACTGCCTGTATTCATGTATCGCTAGTTCACCAAGTTACTGCCTGTATTCATGTATCGCTAGTTAACCAAGTTACTGCCTGTATTCATGTATCGCTAGTTCACCAAGTTACTGCCTGTATTCATGTATCGCTAGTTCACCAAGTTACTGCCTGTATTCATGTATCGCTAGTTCACCAAGTTACTGCCTGTATTCATGTATCGCTAGTTCACCAACTTGCTGCCTGTATCCCTGTTATTGAGTGCTGGCACAGTTCGATAGTCTTTGTAAATAAAGTTCGCCTGATCTGAGTAGAACATAGAACGTGTACATGGTGATGAGAGGAAAAACATTCAGTCCTTGAAGTTATCTGAACTTGAATTGTCTTGATTGTGGGGTTTGAGATCTAACAACTCGACACCATGCTCCACATGTGCTTATTGTATCCTTATAGTGGTAGATCTATAGTACGTTTACAATTAGTGATACATATTTTGGTCTTAGTCGACCCAGCTATAAATGAGTACCGGACTCATGAGTTGGGGAATCTCAACACAGCCAGAAAGAGAATTGCCCACTCTAGCCAATCTAAGCTACACTTCAGGAAGAACGTGTTGATAAGGGGATACGGCAACAGCGTAATGCATCCACTATGAGACGAAATCTGTATTCACAAAAATATCTTACACAACCAGTGATTTGAGACAACTTACACAACTAGTGATGTGAGACAACTTACACAACCAGGGTTGTGAGACAACTTACACAACCAGTGATGTGAGACAACTTACACAACCAGTGATGTTAGACAACTTACACAACCAGTGATGTTAGACAACTTACACAACCAGTGATGTTAGACAACTTACACAACCAGTGATGTTAGACAACTTACACAACCAGTGATGTGAGACAACTTACACAACCAGTGATGTGAGACAACTTACACAACCGGTGATGTGAGACAACTTACACAACCGGTGATGTGAGACAACTTACACAACCAGTGATGTGAGACATCTTACACATCCAGTGATGTGAGACATCTTACACAACCAGTGATGTGAGACATCTTACACAACTAGTGATGTGAGACAACTTACACAACCAGTGATGTGAGACATCTTACACATCCAGTGATGTGAGACATCTTACACAACCAGTGATGTGAGACATCTTACACATCCAGTGATGTGAGACATCTTACACAACCAGTGATGTGAGACAACTTACACAACTAGTGATGTGAGACATCTTAGACAACTAGTGATGTGAGACATCTTAGACAACCAATGATGTGAGACAACTTACACAACCAGTGATGTGAGACATCTTACACATCCAGTGATGTGAGACATCTTACACATCCAGTGATGTGAGACATCTTACACAACTAGTGATGTGAGACATCTTACACAACTAGTGATGTGAGACAACTTACACATCCAGTGATGTGAGACAACTTACACAACCACTGATGTGAGACATCTTGCACAACCAGTGATGTGAGACATCTTAGACAACCAGTGATGTGAGACATCTTACACAGCCGGTGATGTGAGACAACTTACACATCCAGTGATGTGAGACATCTTACACAACCAGTGATGTGAGACATCTTAGACAACAAGTGATGTGAGCCATCTTACACAGCCGGTGATGTGAGACAACTTACACAACCAATGATGTGAGACATCTTACACAACCAGTGATGTGAGACATCTTAGACAACCAGTGATGTGAGACATCTTAGACAACCAGTGATGTGAGACATCTTAGACAACCAGTGATGTGAGACATCTTAGACAACCAGTGATGTGAGACATCTTAGACAACCAGTGATGTGAGACAACTTACACAACCAGTGATGTGAGACATCTTAGACAACCAGTGATGTGAGACATCTTAGACAACCAGTGATGTGAGACAACAATCATTGTATATTTTTGGGCATGCACTAGGTTACATTATTGGGAAGAACACGTGCGTTTGTTAGAAAAACTATCGACTGTCAAGAGATCACAGCTAAAGGTATTACTTAATAAGCACCATCAACTTCCTTCACTTACTGCGTTACATATATGTTAACATTTCTTATTGTGTTGTAGCGGAGATCAGAATGAGATTAGCAATGATCCTACAACAAACATCACATATGAAAGAAACATCGAAGTCAAGGGGCAAACAGACAACACATGAAAGATCGATCCAATGGCAAACAGACAACACATGAAAGATCGATCCAATGGCAAACAGATAACACATGAATGATCGATCCAATGTCAAACAGGCAACACATGAAAGATCGATCCAATGGCAAACAGATAACACATGAAAGATCGATCCAATCGCAAACAGACAACACATGAAAGATCGATCCAATGGCAAACAGATAACACATGAAAGATCGATCCAATCGCAAACAGACAACACATGAAAGATCCATCCAATGGCAAACAGACAACACATGAAAGATCGATGTCAAGTGGCAAACAGACAACACATGAAAGATCGATCCAATGGCAAACAGACAACACATGAAAGATCGATCCAATGGCAAACAGACAACACATGAAAGATCGATCCAATGGCAAACAGACAACACATGAAACGTCGATCCAATACCAAACAGACACCACATGAAAGATCGATCCAATGGCAAACAGACAACACATGAAAGATCGATGTCTAGTGGCAAACAGACAACACATGAAAGGTCGATCCAATGCCAAACAGACAACACATGAAAGATCGATGTCAAGTGGCAAACAGACAACACATGAAAGATCGATGTCAAGTGCCAAACAGACAACACGTGAAAGATCGATGTCAAGTGGCAAACAGACAACACATGAAAGATCGATGTCAAGTGGCAAACAGACAACACGTGAAAGATCGATGTCAAGTGGCAAACAGACAACACATGAAAGATCGATCCAATGGCAAACAGACAACACATGAAAGGTCGATCCAATACCAAACAGACACCACATGAAAGATCGATCCAATGGCAAACAGACAACACATGAAAGATCGATGTCAAGTGGCAAACAGACAACACATGAAAGATCGATCCAATGGCAAACAGACAACACATGAAAGATCGATTCTATGGCAAACAGACACCACATGAAAGATCGATCCAATGGCAAACAGACAACACATGAAAGATCGATCCAATGCCAAACAGACAACACATGAAAGATCGATTCTATGGCAAACAGACAACACATGAAAGATCGATCCAATGGTAAACAAATAACACATGAAAGATCGATCCAATGGTAACCAAATAACACATGAAAGATCGATGTCAAGTGGCAAACAGACAACACATGAAATATCGATCCAATGGCAAACAGACAACACATGAAATATCGATCCAATGGCAAACAGACAACACATGAAAGATCGATTCTATGGCAAACAGACAACACATGAAAGATCGATCCAGTGGTAAACAAATAACACATGAAAGATCGATCCAATGGTAACCAAATAACACATGAAAGATCGATCCAATGGCAAACAGACAACACATGAAAGATCTATCCAATGGCAAACAGACAACACATGAAATATCGATCCAATGGCAAACAGACAACACATGAAATATCGATCCAATGGCAAACAGACAACACATGAAAGATCGATCCAATGGCAAACAGACAACACATGAAAGATCGATGTCAAGTGGCAAACAGACAACACATGAAAGATCGATTCTATGGCAAACAGATAACACATGAATGATCGATCCAATGTCAAACAGGCAACACATGAAAGATCGATCCAATGGCAAACAGATAACACATGAAAGATCGATCCAATGGCAAACAGATAACACATGAAAGATCGATCCAATCGCAAACAGACAACACATGAAAGATCGATCCAATGGCAAACAGATAACACATGAAAGATCGATCCAATCGCAAACAGACTACACATGAAAGATCGATCCAATGGCAAACAGACAACACATGAAAGATCGATGTCAAGTGGCAAACAGACAACACATGAAAGATCGATCCAATGGCAAACAGACAACACATGAAAGATCGATCCAATGGCAAACAGACAACACATGAAAGATCGATCCAATACCAAACAGACACCACATGAAAGATCGATCCAATGGCAAACAGACAACACATGAAAGATCGATGTCAAGTGGCAAACAGACAACACATGAAAGGTCGATCCAATGCCAAACAGACAACACATGAAAGATCGATGTCAAGTGGCAAACAGACAACACATGAAAGATCGATGTCAAGTGGCAAACAGACAACACGTGAAAGATCGATGTCAAGTGGCAAACAGACAACACATGAAAGATCGATCCAATGGCAAACAGGCAACACATGAAAGATCGATCCAATGGCAAACAGACAACACATGAAAGATCGATCCAATGGCAAACAGACAACACATGAAAGGTCGATCCAATACCAAACAGACACCACATGAAAGATCGATCCAATGGCAAACAGACAACACATGAAAGATCGATGTCAAGTGGCAAACAGACAACACATGAAAGATCGATTCTATGGCAAACAGACAACACATGAAAGATCGATCCAATGGTAAACAAATAACACATGAAAGATCGATCCAATGGTAACCAAATAACACATGAAAGATCGATCCAATGGCAAACAGACACCACATGAAAGATCGATCCAATGGCAAACAGACAACACATGAAAGATCGATGTCAAGTGGCAAACAGACAACACATGAAAGATCGATTCTATGGCAAACAGACAACACATGAAAGATCGATCCAGTGGTAAACAAATAACACATGAAAGATCGATCCAATGGTAACCAAATAACACATGAAAGATCGATCCAATGGCAAACAGACAACACATGAAAGATCTATCCAATGGCAAACAGACAACACATGAAATATCGATCCAATGGCAAACAGACAACACATGAAATATCGATCCAATGGCAAACAGACAACACATGAAAGATCGATCCAATGGCAAACAGAACAGAAAATCAAACTTATAGATATTACGAATTTATACTATTTCAGTGGCACCATTGGTTTGCGAGACGTGGGCAATGGCATCTGCAATGGAAAAGAAAATATCCACGCTCAAAATAAAAAGTTGTAGAAAGGTTATAAGGATATTATTGAACAGAAAGATGAACCAGCAGAGGCGTCTGTAAAAACCTGAACATAAAAAACTGCCTCTTCAAAACTATTGAAAAAGGCAACATATTTCAGAGAAATAAAGATACACTAGTTTAGAAAGATTAATCGTGGAGAAATAATTCCAGGAAAGAGAACAGACCAAGACTACGATGGATACATTACATTGAAGACCTTCTGAACATGACACTGGGGGAGGCTGGGTAGCTTGCATAGAACAGAGAGTCTTACAGGATGTCAGTGAGAATAACGTGGACAAGGCACACAGATAGAAACTGTGTTAGAGTGAGGACAACGAGGGTAGGACACACAGATAGAAACTGTGTTACAGTGAGGACAACGAGGGTAGGACACACAGATAGAAACTGTGTTAGAGTGAGGACAACGAGGGTAGGACACACAGATAGAAACTGTGTTAGAGTGAGGACAACGAGGGTAGGACACACAGATAGAAACTGTGTTAGAGTGAGGACAACGAGGACAAGACACACAGATAGAAACTGTGTTAGAGTGAGGACAACGAGGGTAGGACACACAGATAGAAACTGTGTTAGAGTGAGGACAACGAGGACAAGACACACAGATAGAAACTGTGTTAGAGTGAGGACAACGAGGACAAGACACACAGATAGAAACTGTGTTACAGTGAGGACAACGAGGGTAGGACACACAGATAGAAACTGTGTTACAGTGAGGACAACGAGGGTAGGACACACAGATAGAAACTGTGTTAGAGTGAGGACAACGAGGACAAGACACACAGATAGAAACTGTGTTAGAGTGAGGACAACGAGGACAAGACACACAGATAGAAACTGTGTTACAGTGAGGACAACGAGGGTAGGACACACAGATAGAAACTGTGTTACAGTGAGGACAACGAGGGTAGGACACACAGATAGAAACTGTGTTAGAGTGAGGACAACGAGGACAAGACACACAGATAGAAACTGTGTTACAGTGAGGACAACGAGGGTAGGACACACAGATAGAAACTGTGTTACAGTGAGGACAACGAGGGTAGGACACACAGATAGAAACTGTGTTAGAGTGAGGACAACGAGGACAAGACACACAGATAGAAACTGTGTTAGAGTGAGGACAACGAGGACAAGACACACAGATAGAAACTGTGTTACAGTGAGGACAACGAGGGTAGGACACACAGATAGAAACTGTGTTACAGTGAGGACAACGAGGGTAGGACACACAGATAGAAACTGTGTTAGAGTGAGGACAACGAGGACAAGACACACAGATAGAAACTGTGTTACAGTGAGGACAACGAGGGTAGGACACACAGATAGAAACTGTGTTACAGTGAGGACAACGAGGGTAGGACACACAGATAGAAACTGTGTTACAGTGAGGACAACGAGGGTAGGACACACAGATAGAAACTGTGTTACATGCGCTTTCATCTGTCATTCTATATTATAGACGCAAACATATCTCTGTCTATGTTACAAACATTTTCATATTTCTGTGATATGCCTATCTTTGCTGCAAGAGCCTGCAGTATATATACCTTTCTTGCAAATATTTCATCCTATGTTACAGGCGACTGCAATATTTCTACTTTTATTGCAGATATCTGCAGCATTTTTACCTGTGCTGCCGAATATTGCAGTATTTCTTCCCTGGTAGACAAGTGCAGTTTGCAGATACGTGTAATAACGTATAGATCTATCTTACAGCAACAGAAAGCAACCCGTACAAGTAAAACAAGTCTGTTTTTAAACTTCCTAACTCAAATTTAAAAAAAAAATCTATTCATTTCCTAGCACAAACTTTGAAACTTTGCCGATATTCCATCAGACAGAGGAACCACATCTATGATGCCACAGACTGGCATCACTACTATGATAATGCCCTCGATCAATACCAGTCTCTGATTGGAGAAATCACTTGGACAGAAAAATGGCGTTAGAAGCTGGTATGAACATTTAGCAAGGGTTTCAACACACCATCAGAAAACATGCATTTAGAATACTTGAACACACCTACATGATTTTAAAAAGAACACACAATGTAAACACTAATTCGTGTAATGATCTTTTACGTGTGTATTTCAGTATTAATGAATACCGATGCTAAATCTGGATACTCAACTTTATATGGTAATAGTTGATTGGTTCCAAGAGTGTAGAAACAGCTACAAGTGGAGAATCTAGAGTGACACACTGCTACACCATGTGTTCCATATTTTTCATATCATCTGGACATGAATCTTATGTAGATCGGTTGTGACGGCAATCTCCGATTTGTGATACCACTCTCTATTCATCTATTTCTCGACATCTACAAGCAGTAAGTATTACTTGTGTATGTCGTTTCAACTGTTATGTTTACATATCGTCCCAGTTTGATTAGCTGTCAGATACTCAAGTTAGGTTTTAGTATTCATAACAACATATGACTGTGTAGATTTGTGTATTGTTGCTGCTTATAATTTTGGTAATTACACATTGGTACCCAATTCCGTCCTCTCATATAATAATTCATGGACCACCACTTGATTACTTATGTCACAAACCGTAGAAATATCAGTTCCTCACTACTCCTGAGCCTCTAAATAATTTCCTGGCCTAAAATACATTTGTTTTCGTCAATTTTATAACAATATTTCTAATTCTAACAATTTAAATTTCATATAAAAGCACACATGTGCCATTTGCCTCCTGGATTTAATGAATTTTCAAAAGTGGTTGTAAAAATGGTCCACATCACTTGTGATGCACGAACACACAGGTAATGTGACATTGTAAGTTTCCTTCCTGAATATGTAATGTGACATTGTAAGTTTCCTTCCTGAATATGTAATGTGACATTGTATTATTCCCTCGTGGATAGGTAATGTGAGATTGTAGATTAGATAGGTAATGTGAGATTGTAGATTAGGTAGGTAATGTGAGATTGTAAATTAGATAGGTAATGTGAGATTGTAAATTAGGTAATGTGATTTTGTAGTTTTCTACTAAATAGGTAAAATACATTGTAAGTTTCCCTTTAAGATAGGTAATGTGACATTGTAGGTTTTCCTACTGGATATATAAAGTGACATTGTAGGTTTTCCTACTGGATATATAAAGTGACATTGTAGGTTTTCCTACTGGATATATAAAGTGACATTGTAGGTTTTCCTACTGGATATATAAAGTGACATTGTAGGTTTTCCTACTGGATATATAAAGTGACATTGTAGGTTTTCCTACTGGATATATAAAGTGACATTGTAGGTTTTCCTACTGGATATATAAAGTGACATTGTAGGTTTTCCTACTGGATATATAAAGTGACATTGTAGGTTTTCCTACTGGATATATAAAGTGACATTGTAGGTTTTCCTACTGGATATATAAAGTGACATTGTAGGATCCCTTCTAGATAGGTAAAGTGACATTGTATTTTCCGTCTAGATAGGTAATGTGACATTTTAGGCTTTCCTTCTAGATAAGTAATGCGAGATTATAGATTGTCCTCCTACATAGGTAATGTAACATTGTAGGTTTTCCCAGTGGATCAATAGCGCTCGGGGCGAAATCATAATTTTCCGCCCCTGTGACATTACAAAAATATGTCAGTGATTGTGAAAGATTAAACGAAAATAAATTTGCCGCCCTCCCGATGATGCCGCCAGGGGCGATCCGCACCTCCGCTCCCTCGCTACGCCCCTGGGTTTTCCTCCTAGATAGGTAATGTGACATTGTAGGTTTTCCTCCTAGATAAGTAATATATATATTTAACTTGTCAAGTACTTAATCATTTTTTTCAGACTGCCTCCCCCAACTTGTTGAGTAACCTCTTCTGTATATTTACGAATAATTAGTAGAACATATTTCTTATGTTGAATGTTACTAGAAGAGATCAATCTCATATGTCAAATATGGAACAATAGTGTACTATCAGTCAGCTTGTCGTCAAATATGGAGCAATAGTGTACTATCAGTCAGCTTGTCGTCAAATCTAGAACCTGGAACAATAGTGTACTATCAGTCAGCTTGTCGTCAAATCTAGAACCTGGAACAATAGTGTACTATCAGTCAGCTTGTCGTCAAATCTAGAACCTGGAACAATAGTGTACTATCAGTCAGCTTGTCGTCAAATCTAGAACCTGGAACAATAGTGTACTATCAGTCAGCTTGTCGTCAAATCTAGAACCTGGAACAATAGTGTACTATCAGTCAGCTTGTCGTCAAATCTGCAGCAATAGTGTACTATCAGTCAGCTTGTCGTCAAATCTGCAGCAATAGTGTACTATCAGTCATCTTGTCGTCAAATCTGGAACCTGGAACAATAGTGTACTATCATTCAGCTTGTCGTCAAATCTGCAGCAATAGTGTACTATCAGTCAGCTTGTCGTCAAATCTGGAACCTGGAACAATAGTGTACTATCAGTCAGCTTGTCGTCAAATCTAGAACCTGGAACAATAGTGTACTATCAGTCAGCTTGTCGTCAAATCTAGAACCTGGAACAATAGTGTACTATCAGTCAGCCTGTCGTTCAACAGAACAAACAACACTTCAATAAACATTTACATTCTCTAGAATAAAAGCAATTATGACTCTATTAACGTATCAGTCAAACAAAATGAACACCAAATACAGTCAGTTTCAGCTAGAGGTGTAAATCTTACCTCCATAAACAGTGAGATTTCTGGTTTAAATGTTACCTCTATAAACTGTGGTTAACTAAAATGCTAATATCGAAACGTGGAACGACATATCGTTAGCACAACGGGGTAGATTAGAAAACGTCAAACAAGAAAAATGGACAGAATGAACGTAGCTATCTTAGGAATGAGTGAAATAAGATGGGCTTGGACAGGAGAAAAGATACAATCAAATTTAAAGTCAAAAATATTGGAAAGATTCAGAGCATTGAAAATCAATGGGACATGAAAAAACCAAACATGTCAGGAGATAATACCAAATGTAAAACATACATCAAAATAGAAATGGATGACTGAAGAAATATTAGAATTGATGAACACCAGAAGGAAAAATAAACACACGATAGAGGAAAATCAGAAAATACATAAGGAAATAAGAGAGAAATGCAAATTATCAAACGAAAGCTGGCTGAACAAGAAATGCACAGACATAGAATCATATTACAACCAAGACACAACATTACTACATAAGCAAATTGATGTGATAACAGGAAGGAGAACGCAAACAGTTACAGAGTGTGTACAATCTAAGATAGGGCAAGTATTAATGAGAAAAGATCACATAGTACGGAGATGGTCGGAATATATCAAAGAACTTTATAATGACAATAGACCCGAGATACACATATAAGATAACGGAGACGGACCATCACTACTCGCATCAGAAGTAAAGGAGGCCCTACGACATATGCAATATGGAAAAGCCCCAGGACCAGAAAATATTACATGAGAGGAATTAACAGCTTCAGGTGACTTTAGAGTTGAAATAATCACAAAATTACTGAATGGCGTATATAATAGTGCACACAGACCCGACGACTTAATGAGATCCATATTTATAGACCTACCTAAAAAACCAGGGACCACCGAATGTAAAGAACACCGTACATTCTCATGAGACACATAACAAAAATACTTCTCAGAATCATCATGAAGAGAGTGAGAAACAAAATAAAATCAGAAATAAGTCCAGAACTGTGTGGCTTTGTAGAAGGCAATGTACCAACAATGCTATATATATATATATTCAAAGAAAGAAAATAACACACCTTGCAAGATCAAAGTGAATGATATAGTATTAAAACAGGTCCACCAATTCAAATATCTAGGTACAACGATTACAGAAGATGGAAAAAGTTCAACAGAAATAAGATGCAGAATAGGCGAAAACAGCATTCAGAAAAATAAAAAATATATTGTATAATATGACCTTGTCATTAGAGGTGAGAAAGAGAGTTCTGCAGTGCTATATAACTCCTATACTAACATGTGGATGCGAGTCTTGGACAATAAACAAACTGGAAAGTGGGAAATTAGAGATGTGGTTCTACAGAAGAATGCTGAGAATACCATGGGCTGTCAGAAATACTAATGTAAGAAAGACTCAATTGTGAAACGGGAGTTTAATCAATAATATAAGAAAAAGGCACTCTTCATTTTTTGGCCACTTCATGAGACAGGCAGCTTTAGAGAACAGTCACAAAACGCAAAATTTAAGACAACAGAGACAGAGGGCGACAAAGTGAGAAAATATTAGACAGTTTGACAACCTGGCACGGCAGGGAAACAACAGCGACTTTGATACATAATACTGGAGACAGAGAGCTGTGGAGAGCAAAGATCGCCTACGCCAGCCGGCATGATGATGATGGTAAACTTTGAAATTTCTGAAGTAAACTTTACCACTATAAGCAGTGAGATTTCTGAAGTCAATCCTACCATCATGGAGTAAATACTACCATTATGTGCAATTCCTTTTTTACAATGAATGAAGACAAGAAATGTATCAATAGAACCAAAAGTTAATGAATAGGAAAATCATTAACAACATAATACCTAAGAGATAGGATTATGAAACATAACACCGTATCTAGGAGGTAGGCTTATGAAACATAACACCGTATTTAGGCGGTAGGATTATGAAACATAACACCGTATCTAGGAGGTAGGTAGGCGTACATGTTAGAATACATGACTATTGTCTATTGTCTTTCCCCGGGAGGTTTGTGATCCACTCTTGCCGTGAAGCGTAGGGTGATTGGAGCTCAAGTTTGCGGTCTAAAGCCAGATGTGTAGCCTCGGCTGTTCTATGACCGTGTTTGTTCAGGATGTCCCTGACGTTTTCTATCCATCTTTCCCGTGGTCTTCCTCTGGCTTTGTACCCTGATCTCATTTATTTATATGCTTGTACGGGCAACTTTTCGTGATGCATTCTCATAATGTGATCAAACCACTTGATCTGTTCTCTCTCTATGTAATCTGTACAAGATATTATACCTATTCTTTCCCTGATATATTCATTTCGTAATCTATCAAGCCTGGTGACCCCGGCAGCTTTCCTCAAGCATTTCATCTCACATGTCACTATCTTAGAATACATGTACAAGTGAGACATTTAAAATGTCACATTACATGCCCTGGTGAGAAATCTACAATGTCACACTACCAGTCGAATGAGAATGCAGACATGCAAAAGTCTAGGAGGTAAGGGGATACCGAGGGAGGTTCGAAGACATTTAGTGATATGATTTAGATTCAAGAATGACCTTGAGAAACCTTGCGTTTATACAAGTGATTATCTTTACATTACGTCAACAACTATAGGGAGGAGGCGGCGAGTGGTGAACACAAAACTTGATATCAACAATATGGCTTTTGTACACAACAATTATAATGTTTCAATTCAAACATTGTTTGTACCAAAAGAAATTTTTTTTTAAAAACATGTTTGTTTGCGTGTGTGTGATTTCTGCTACAAATTATGAATGGTGGGGGGGGGGGGGGTTGGGGGGGGGGGGGTGGATCAGCACGTTATTTGGATACAATTTAGTAGAAAAATAGGGGGCCCCTAAAACCTGAACAGTTGCTTGCAAAAGTGGGGATTGGGAAAATGGCAATATATTGTTGACGTGATTTCTCCACACACACAGTTTGTAATGATAAATGAGACACATGGTCCGCGTGAAATATGAGACACATGGTCCGCGTGAAATATGAGACACATGGTCCGCTTGAAATATGAGGCACATGGTCCGCGTGAAATATGAGACACATGGTCCGCTTGAAATATGAGGCACATGGTCCGCGTGAAATATGAGACACATGTTCCACGTGAAATATGAGACACATGTTCCACGTGAAATATGAGACACATGTTCCACGTGAAATATGAGACACATGTTCCACGTGAAATATGAGACACATGGTCCGCGTGAAATATGAGACACATGGTCCGCGTGAAATATGAGACACATGGTCCGCGTGAAATATGAGACACATGGTCCGCGTGAAATATGAGGCACATGTTCCACGTGAAATATGAGACACAGGTTCCACGTGAAATATGAGACACATGTTCCACGTGAAATATGAGACACATGGTCCGCGTGAAATATGAGACACATGTTCCACGTGAAATATGAGACACATGGTCCGCGTGAAATATGAGACACATGGTCCGCGTGAAATATGAGGCACATGGTCCGCGTGAAATATGAGACACATGTTCCACGTGAAATATGAGACACATGGTCCGCGTGAAATATGAGACACATGTTCCGCGTGAAATATGAGACACATGTTCCACGTGAAATATGAGACACAGGTGGAAATCTACAATGTTAGATTACCTGTTTAGGTGGGGAATCTGCAAACATTATCCATGTGGTAATTGTTTATATCTGCGCCTTCTACCAGACACATCTGACTTCTGTGTCACTTTGATCCTATAATGGATGGGAAAGCCAATCTCGCCCCATAACTTCCTTTGTCGTCTTTTACGACATGCATAGAGGGTAAAGAGAATAGCTATTCTTTGCGCCCCTTTCTGTCAACAACAGGACACGGGCGTTGAGGAGATTACCTTTAAGCACATCACTCTTTATTATAGCGATGTTTACTGACTCTTTGGTTCATCACAAATAAATTATACTGACGTTATATTTCGTTTGCCACAACGATGCCGTGAATTAGCCATGCCCACTCTAGTGACGCTATATTTCCGATTGTTACAGATATGTTCTGACGCAATTTTCAATCAAAAACAGAAAACTCACAAACTCAAGTAATCCTTGACAAATCAACGGCTAAATGGATCGTTGCCAGCTTTCTACTGCAGCAGGATTACGAGAAACATCCTTCAGGACGAGAAGGAATCCAGGATAGCAATTCTTGCTTAATCTTTTAATGACATCAGCGCTTTAGTCGATCTCTGAACTTAGGAAATGTTGCTGAACGATCGTCCAGACGGAACCATTTCTTGAATATGGCGTCCCAAGAGGAAGGAAGCGTGTTTCTGTTCACGAGTAACAACAGGCACATATAACAATCTTCGGATATGGGAGGAGCGAAGCACAGTCTTACGTACCTGTTTTCTGGCATTGCATGCAGTTCATTTAGAGAAGTTTATGCATAGAAAAAGTTGAAACGGCGTAGAGGATTGACTTAAATGTACTCTGCTTGGCTCATTTATATACCGTTATATAGGAACGAAGCGGCACGCCACATTCTGAGAGTACCACCAATGTCACGTAACCCCGTAGCTCGTGATGATAATTCACAGAAATAATCGAAGACATTCATTGTGTTGCTGAAGATGTACAAATAGAAGAACATAGAGAACTATGAGATGTATATAATGTAGAACGATATAGGAAGCCGCGTAGCGTAGTGGATAGTGCACTAGCTTCGCATATGAGTGATCCTGGGTTCATTTCCCAGTTGAGGCGAAAATGTTTTTCAGATCGCAACGGCTCCCAGGTCGATCCAGCCTTAAATGGGTACCAGATTACTCCGGGAAGTAAAGACTGCGAGGGAGAGGAGATGGATAACTCCCTCATTTGCAGAGCCACTGAAATGTGAGATCGCTAACATCTCACACCCCTACGGCCTTAAAATAAATGCAATTGTTAACTATACTGTTTACTTTATATAGAAGACTAGAGAGAATATATAATGTGGAGACGGAATTTATTGATGTTAATCGTTTGTCCCACGAATGATGTTTCCAAACAGCAAATGTCCTATGTAGTAATTTTAATAGCTGTACATCCTTGTTGTACCTACGTGACATACAATATGAAATTAGTATGCACTAATAACCGCCGAAGACGGATGTGTTGGGCCATTGACGCAAATAAAACGGCAACACAACGCATTTCCATTCTCTGGACTACATTCAACTGGAAATCGTGTAGGATCATTGTCCTGTTACAAGAGAAATCCAGTGGGAGTTTGAGAATGAACGCTAAGGAAGAAGAAGAAGTATGCACTAATAGAAGAGGCTGTAACATGCCCTGCGAACCTGCCGCGTCTTGGTGCGTCAATCATGCTGCACTCGTGTGAATGATTGACTTTCGATTGCATCATTCAATATCTGAACGCTAGCAAATGTTATTGGTTCGAAGATGTCATGTCTAAATATAGAAATAGGCGCCAGGTTGTACAGCAGACACACTTGTACTGTTTCATATCCATCTCACTTAAGACTGTCGTCTGCTATCGTGCATGCCACTGATTCTCAAACTTTCTGAACTTCAGTTCCCCCTCTCAGAGATAATTTACTTCAGTGCAACCAGTGCATCAATCTCAGCAACTTTACTTCAGTTTCCTCTATACACAACAAATTTACTCCAGTGCCGCTTTCTCAAAGTAAATTTACTTCAGTATCTCACTCTCAGAGTAAATATACTGCAGTGCCTCCCTTTCAGAGTAAATGTACTTCAGTGCTCCCCCCCCCCACCCACATGTCTATAAAAGCTAATTAACTTCACCAAATCTTTATAAATTGTATCGTTATAATTCTTATGTTTCTTTGTTCAAGCCACCGCCATTTTTTGTTGTGGTCTCCCTCGTTCAAGCAGCCAGCTTTGTGTGGTCCTCCGTCGTTCAAGCAACCGCATTTGTGTGGTCCTCCCACGTTTAAGCAACCGCAATTGTGTGGTCCTCCCTCGTTTAAGCAACCAGCTTTGTGTGGTCCTCCCTCGTTTAAGCAACCAGCTTTGTGTGGTCCCCCCTCGTTTAAGCAACCAGCTTTGTGTGGTCCTCCCTCGTTTAAGCAACCAGAATTTTGTGGTCCTCCCTCGTTTAAGCAACCAGCTTTGTGTGGTCCTCCCTCGTTTAAGCAACCAGCTTTGTGTGGTCCTCCCTCCTTTAAGCAACCAGCTTTGTGTGGTCCTCCCTCCTTTAAGCAACCAGCTTTGTGTGGTCCTCCCCTGCCGATCTCAAAGTCATATTCGTTGTTCTCCATGTCTCCGTGATCTGGAACGTAAGTCTTCGCCATTAAGTTAAAGTTAGGTCCCTCGGCAACAGCTTGCAGTCGGGAATAGATAAACCCTTCATGTACTAGACCGCAGCAACTATTAGGAATGGAGGCTAGTTCTCTTTGTTTATCTTCCCTAACTTGTGTCAGGTGTCATAAACAACTGGGCCGATGGGAGAAGCGGTAAAGTCAGGCGAGAAATCTTCTGTCAGTGTGAAGTTTTGATCCAGACATAATGTACCCGGCGTAGTAAGCAAGCTTACTATCAACTAGGCCACTTTTCGACATATGGCCAACGCTGACAGCAACTAGTGTAAGAAACAGCTGTGGAAGCAACACACCCCCTCAAAATGCGGGATATTACATATCAACTACACGGAGAAAACATACACACGGTCAGATCGATATACAGATTGAATAATTCTTCGATCGTGTCTGTTCATATGACATATTGGGCAGGGGTAAACGATAACAAATCTGTTTATATCAGTTTAAGGAAGAGATGAATTGAACCGCCGTCACCATGGGTGCATTGTCGACGAGAAGCAAACAATCATAGAGGAGAGTAACATGATGCCAATTGTCCTCCCAAATTGTCCTCCCAAATTGTCCTCCCAAATTGCTTTTTTGTTACCCAATGTTTTTCGCCCTGAAAAAGACGTTTTAGTCAAAATATCTGTCCTTATATTTCACTGTAAACAAATCGTGTTTACATTGAGGAACACTTTAATGTACCTATTTCCGTACATACTCTGTCTCGCCCTGTATTACCGTATATCTTTATATAACATTAAGTTGTGCATCTAAAAAAATGGATAGATCAAGGAAAGTATGGATTGTTAATATGAAAGATTGAGCAAGATTAAGATTGTCCACTCAAACAAGAAAATGAGGACAGAGACTTGTGGCAGAAACACAGTTTCGAAAGTGGCGCACATGCGACCATGAATGGTTATTGATTTGATGATGATGATGATGTTTGCGATAACGATCATGATGTTGACAACGTGCACATCTTGTTGGGTTATCCCTGACAAGAGATAAATATTCCAGTGTAGGGTAACAACCCTAAACAGGAAGTAATTCCTGATACCCTGGTGGTGCACACTGATAATATCAACCTGATTTTATCTTTTGTTAACAGGTGGACATGAGCAAGCGGTGTGTGTCTAGTGTTACTTAATACAGTCAATCTGTCATTTCTGACATCAATATGATGGAGCTGACCATGCATCCGGCTCCAGGAGAACGTGCAAACAGTACCTTCAGCAGCAGCAACAGCAGCAGCAACGGTACATCTGCTAAATCCATTCACAAAATCAGCAGCAATAACAGCAGCAATAACAGCCGTAATGGTAAATTTTCCACTTCTATATGCAATGAAAAGTCAGAGAAAATCAAGTTTGAAAGTAACACAAGAGAAGACATGATTAATCAATCACACAACGCGTCATCGGAACTTGAGGTAAGTACACATTTTTGTAACATTCTCTCGTAGATTACACACATGAACACATTTTCCCCATATCTTGGTAACATTCTCCCGTAGATTACACACATGAACACATTGTCCAGTAGATTACACACATGAACACATTTTCTCCATATTTTGGTAACATTCTCCAGTAGATTACACACTTGAACACATTTCCTCCATATTTTGGTAACATTCTCCCGTAGATTACACACATGAACGCATTTTCCCGTAGATTACACACATGAACACATTTCTCCATATTTTGGTAACATTCTCCCGTAGATTACACACATGAACACATTCACCAGTAGAATACACACATGAACACATTTTCTCCATATTTTGGTAACATTCTCCGGTATATTGCACACATGAACACATTTTCTCCATATTTTGGTAACATTTTCCCAGTGATTACACACATGAACACATTCTCCTGTAAATTACACACATTAACACATTTTCTCCACATTTTGGTAAAATTCTCCCGTAGATTACACACATGAAAACATTTTCTCCATATGTTGGTGACATTCCCACGTAGATTACACACATTAACACATTTTCTCCATATTTTGGTAACATTTTCCCGTAGATTACACACACGAACACATTTTCCCGTAGATTACACACACGAACACATTTTCCCGTAGATTACACACACGAACACATTCTCCCGTAGATTACACACATGAACACATTCTCCCGTAGATTTCACACATGAACACATTCTCCCGTAGATTACACACATGAACACATATTCTCCATATTTGACAATTACATTTCTACAACTATTTTCGATGCTACTTTCGATGGATGTGACTACAAAGACTCAATGTTGCGTATTATTATATTGCTATGTGTCAGTAATTCCAGCTATCGGAACATATTGCTTGTGTTTGTTATAAAATCATGTTATTGGCTCCTATTATTATCTCAGTTATTTGCTCCTATTATTATG
Organism: Meghimatium bilineatum; assembly: GCA_034231615.1. Lineage (NCBI taxonomy): Eukaryota > Metazoa > Mollusca > Gastropoda > Stylommatophora > Philomycidae > Meghimatium > Meghimatium bilineatum. Next base: position 85,736,813 of record CM067320.1, read on the forward strand.
TTGTTATTGGCTCCTTCTGTTGTTTCATTTATTGGCTCCTATTATTATCTCAGTTATTTGCTCCTATTATTATGTTGTTATTGGCTCCTTCTGTTGTTTCATTTATTGGCTCCTTCTGTTGTTTCATTTATTGGCTCCTATTATTATGTTGTTATTGGCTCCTTCTGTTGTTTCATTTATTGGCTCCTATTATTATGTTGTTATTGGCTCCTTCTGTTGTTTCATTTATTGGCTCCTATTATTATGTTGTTATTGGCTCCTTCTGTTGTTTCATTTATTGGCTCCTATTATTATCTCAGTTATTGGCTCCTATTATTATCTCAGTTATTGGCTCCTATTATTATCTCAGTTATTGGCTCCTATTATTATCGTATTTATTGTCACATCATCATCAAGTGGCATATACTTTCCAGAACGTAGTCTTTCCTATGGATCTCTTGAATTCTCCGCGGTCTTGAGCAAGTTGTCCTGCCTCTTCCAGTGACATGCGCAGGCATTCCTGATTGTCTTTTGTCCAACGGCGTCTTGGTCGGCCTTTGCCCCTGTTGCCTTCTATCATCCCCTCCATTAACACTCTCTCCATGCCGTCGTGTCTCTTAATATGACCGAATAAAAACTAGCTTTTTCTTTAATATAGTGTTCAGAAGCCAGCCTTCCTGGACGTTAATTGTTCGTAACACCACCTGGTTTGTTTTCTTCGCTGTCCATGGTATTCTCAAAACTCTTCTATAACACTTTAATTCAAATAATGCTATTCTCTTGGCCACTGTTTTATTTAGTGTCCATGCTTCACATCCATATGTCGCCACAGGAAACACACATGTTCGTAGTAAACACAATTTGTTTCTTACGTTATTACCTTGCCATAGTTTCTTTATCTGTTTTAATTTTGTCAGCACCATTGCCGTTCTTCTCTTGATCTCAACTGCGCAGTCCCCCGCATTGTTTATATCTGTTCCTAAAAAATCAAAATGTGTCACTTTTTCTAAATTGCAGTTCTCAATATTAATTTTGGGTCTTGATTTAGTTTTGTCAGTTGCCATTACTTTTGTTTTTTTTCATATTTAAGAACAAATTTTGCTGTTTGCTGAACTGTTGGGTTGACTTAATTATGTTCAGTAAGTCGTGTAAGTTTGTTGTTAATATCATTGTGTCGTCTCCACACCAATTATATTATCATCTCATGTTATTGGTACCTATCTCACGTTACCACTTCAATTACGCTTAAATATGGGACATTTGTTGAACTATGTAACAGATATATTAAAATGTTATCACTTTGCTCCAACCTGGGCCGTTGTATCTCGATCAGGCTGGGTAAGATTGATAGAACAACATACACAATGTAAATCAACAGTTGTGAGAGAAACTGTCCGCCCCTTCCGCACTGGACGCCCTAAGAGCCCAAATACAGATAATCAAAGTGTCGTATCTAGCATGAGTTATCGTCCTGGATTCAGCGGTAATTATTTCTGCTATCAGGATGGATAGCTGTTCTTGGATTTATCCACGGTGTATTGACTCATCCATCAGTTTCTAGTCTGAAACTGTCAGTCACACAGAATAACATGCACGTCGTAACAGGCGTAGAAAGGAAGCGTTATATTTGTTTGCTCCGGCGTGAATCAGATTTCAGGACCTTTTTTTTCCATTCTAGTTCTCGTTTTGTGTCGTTTGTATATGATGTGAAGTTGTTGTTCGTCCAACACACGTTTGTATGTGATGTGAAGTTGTTGTTCGTCCAACACACGTTTGTATGTGATGTGAAGTTGTTGTTCGTCCAACACACGTTTGTATGTGATGTGAAGTTGTTGTTCGTCCAACACACGTTTGTATGTGATGTGAAGTTGTTCGTCCAACACACGTTTGTATGTGATGTGAAGTTGTTGTTCGTCCAACACACGTTTGTATGTGATGTGAAGTTGTTGTTCGTCCAACACACGTTTGTATGTGATGTGAAGTTGTTCGTCCAACACACGTTTGTATATGATGTGAAGTTGTTGTTCGTCCAACACACGTTTGTATGTGATGTGAAGTTGTTCGTCCAACACACGTTTGTATATGATGTGAAGTTGTTGTTCGTCCAACACACGTTTGTATGTGATGTGAAGTTGTTGTTCGTCCAACACACGTTTGTATGTGATGTGAAGTTGTTCGTCCAACACACGTTTGTATTTGATGTGAAGTTGTTGTTCGTCCATCACACGGTGATGCTGACAATTTGCTGCATTCACTTCATCCAATCCAGTTAGAATTATGTTCTTGTTCTTATTATAAAAAAAACATTTAGAAAAATCAACAATATATTGTGTAATATGACCGTCTCATTAGAGGTGAGAGAGTTCTGCAGTGCTATGTAACTACTACACTAACATATGGGTGCGAGTCTTGGACAGTAAACAAACTAGAAAGTGGGAAATTAGAGGCAATAGAGACGTGGTTATACAGAAGAATGCTGAGAATACTATGGACTGCCAGAAAAAATAATGTGGCGACGTTGAACAAGTCAAATGTGAAACGGAGCTTAACCAATAATATAGGGAAAAGACAATCTTCATTTTTTTTGGCTATTTCATGAGACAGGCAGGTTTAGAGAACATAGTCACAATATGCCAGATTGAAGGCAACAGAGACAGAAGGCGACATGTATACAGACATGACTCCTTGTCAAAAACAATACTGCAGGGAACTGTCGAAGGGAGAAGAAGCAGAGGAGGATAAATAAAGGCATGGACAGACAACATAAACGAATGGACAGGTCGTGATTTTTCCTCACTCATCCACATCGCTGAGGATAGAAATCGCTGGAGGACTTTGTGTGCTGAAGTATCCAATATGGTACCTGTACGCTGGAGGACTCTGCGTGCTGAAGTATCCAATATGGTACCTGTACGCTGGAGGACTCTGCGTGCTGATGGTACTCGTACGATTCTGAAGCGTTGCGGGTTTATGATGATCAATCTCTAATTTGGCCGCAAATGTCATTGAACAGTTCGGGCATGTGATGCCCACTGTAGCGTCTGTCATGACGGTGTGACTTCATGTCACAATGTAAGGTTGTTACGCATATTCTGATGTGGTCTTCTGCTACACCACTTGAATAATTTAATATCAAAAATTGGAGAATTTATGAATAAAGAAACATCATGTAGAGAAGGCGAAAATATGATGATTCGAACTGAGAGCTGAGTGGGTGGCTACACTTCTTTCTCTTAAAGCCGAGAGCTCAGTGGTTGGCTACACTACCTGCTCTTCAAGTTGAGATCTGAGTGTGTGGCTACAATGATGTCTCTTCAAGTTGAGAAGTTAGAGGGTGGCTACACTACCAGCTTTTCAAGTTGAAAAGTGAGAGGGTGGCTGCACTACCTTGTTTATATCTCCATGGTAAGACAGAACACACATTAGAAAAGTCATGTACACAGAGATGACTTCATTATAAATAACAGTGGAAAAACTAAATGTGGTATACTGACAAGACGGGCAGGGTACATGACATACCTGTTTGATGATACCAAATGTGGTATACTGACAAGACGGGCAGGTTACATGACATACCTGTTTGATGATACCAAATATGGTATACTGACAAGACGGGCAGGTCACATGACATACCTGTTTGATGACCATCAATATAACAGCCAGCAATATTGAACATAGTTTAAGAAAATTCAATAAAAACAATGCAATTTGGAAAACTTGTAAGCGATAATAACATAACAGCAGAAATAATAAAAAAATACTCTGGACGAGTTTGGTGTGGAAATTATGACAGAGCTTTGACGTGACAAAGAAAGCATGTACATACCGAGAGACATTTAATTATCGATATTTACTGAAGATTTTACTTGAAGGTAGTGATGAGGGGGAGGGGGTGGGAAGGAGGTCCATGAATAGGTAGATAAAGATAGAAGTGGCAGGGAAATAACAGACAAAATACAGTCTGTACGAGTGCACCACCAAGGTAACAATATGTTATTGTGGATTCATTTACGGAAAAACTCCCACACATGTGGATATGATGATCACGATTCTGTACTAAACATTCTTCTAGAAAACACATTTCTACTTCTCAAACTTCATCTCCTCTATTTCTCTAACCACATCTCTACTTCTCTAACCACATCTCTACTTCTCTCACCACATCTCTACTTCTATAAACACAACTCTACTTCTCTAACCACATCTCTCCTTCTCTAACCACATCTCTCCTTCTCTAACCACATCTCTCCTTCTCTAACCACATCTCTCCTTCTCTAACCACATCTCTACTTCTCTGAACACATCTCTACTTCTATATAACTACATCTCTACTTCTCTCACCACATCTCTACTTCTCTGAACACATCTCTACATCTATGAACACAACTCTACTTCTCAAACCACATCTCTACTTCTATATAACTACATCTCTACTTCTCTAACCTCATCTCTACTTCTCTAACCAGAACTCTACTTATCTAACCACATCTCTACTTCTCTAACCACAGATCTACTTCTCAAAACCACAACTCTACTATCTAACCACATCTTTAATTCTCTAACCCCATCTCTACTTATCTAACCACTTCTCTACTTCTCTAACCACAACTCTACTTCTCTAACAACATATACTCTACTTCTCTCACATCTCTACTTCTCTAACCACAGCTCTACTTCTCAAACCACATCTACTCTACTTCTCTAACAACATATACTATACTTCTCTAACAACATATACTCTACTTCTCTCACCACAACTCTACTTCTCTAAAAAACAACTCTACTTCTCTAACCACATCTCTACTTCTCTAACCACATCTCTACTTCTCTAACCACATCTCTATTTCTGTAACCAATTCTCTACTTCTCTAAGCACATCTCTTTTTCTCTAAGCACATCTCTACTTCTCTAACCAATTCTCTACTTCTCTAACCACATCCACTCTACTTATCTAACCACATTTCTACTTCTCTAACCACATCTCTACTACCGTTATCAATTTTTGACTATTCTTCTGTTTGTTCAAGTTTCAATTCTATAATTCTGAATATGTTCTATACAGCTACTTAGAAATCCTTCTCACCTCAACTCAACAAAGCTATATTCAATAGGATGCTCTTCATCCTGTGAACAATTGTCTTTGTCTCTACTATTCAACACTTCACATTTTCAATGCATCTTTCATCTCATGATTATCCTGTTGTTTAAATAACCGCTATCTAATATTGTGTAAATCTGGTATTAGATGTGTAAATAACCGCTATCTAATATTGTGTAAATCTGGTATTAGATGTGTAAATAACCGCTATCTAATATTGTGTAAATCTGGTATTAGATGTGTAAATAACCGCTATCTAATATTGTGTAAATCTAGTATTGCTTAAGATTAGCTGATTCTCGCAATTCTTTATGAGATAAATCCGTCATGTAAATAGTGATAAAAATACAACCTGAAATCCGTCATGGTTGTAGGCATGTCACATTGAGACATAATCTGTGTGAGACAGAATTCATGACACATTTGGAAACGCACAGCGCATCCCAACAACAGGCTCATGATATACAAACATGTCTAGCGACATTCATATTCTCGACACATTTGGAAATGCACAGCAACATTCACACAGCACCCACGTTTACATGATATACACTCACCAACAAGTCTAGCGACATATCATAAACCATCTGGCAGTTCTAGCGACATTAATATTGAACACATTTAGAACTGTCATGTAATACAAAGTAGCACTCCTTGCTCGACCCACACCCACGATTGCATTAACATCACTCCCTTCACAATGATTTCTATGTCTTGTATCTTAACGAGGCTAATTATGCTTGTCTGCATCGATCAAAAAATCATTTGGACACGTCACACTTCAAGGAATCGACTGCCACAGGCCAATATTGAAATCGCACCTGAAACTAATGACCAGGCAAGGGTTTAGTAAGAGTGTAACAATGAAAAATGTGGTTCAGTAATGTTGTTGCTGTATCATGCAGGTTTATAGTCTATGCTGGAATATAGTATCTGGTGTGTAGTTGAGTACATGTAATTATATAGTGCTGGACCAAGATCGAGAGAAACAGTTGAAGGAAGAGTTCATCTTACTTAACCTATACAACAAGATCGTGAGAAAAGCGGTAATGGATAACGTCTGAAAATGTTCCTGGAGCAGTGGTTAAGCCTTCGTTTTGTGCTTCAGAGGTAGGTAGATTTTTGGCAGTTACCTGCGGATTAAATCATGAAGCTACATACTTGAGTGATACTTGTCGTAAATGGCTTGCAGCTTGGGTGAGAGAGGCGAAATACACATGGCATAAAACGAGTACAGTGAAGGCATTCTTCAACGTCTTGTTTAGCTGTGATGGCCTTTTGACATGTTTTCCCACCAGTCATCAAGAAATTACAGGAAGGTAAATTTTAGCTAGGGTATCCGTCACAGTCGAATTTGTCGGGCCATTGGCGCATAGGAATGACGACAGCACGTGTTTCCGTTTTGTGAACTACATCCTGGGTGAAGTCTAGTAGGTGAAGTCTAGTAGGTGAAGTCTAGTAGGTGAAGTCTAGTAGGTGAAGTCTAGTAGGTGAAGTCTAGTAGGTGAAGTCTAGTAGGTGAAGTCTAGTAGGTGAAGTCTAGTAGGTGAAGTCTAGTAGGTGAAGTCTAGTAGGATGATGTCCTGCTACAAGAGAGATACGGTGGGAGTTTGAGAATAAAGTCTAGTAGGTCAAGTCTAGTAGGATGATGTCCTGCTACAAGAGAGATACGGTGGGAGTTTGAGAATAAAGTCTAGTAGGTCAAGTCTAGTAGGATGATGTCCTGCTACAAGAGAGATACGGTGGGAGTTTGAGATAAAGTCTAGTAGGTCAAGTCTAGTAGGATTATTGTCCTGCTACAAGAGAGATACGGTGGGAGTTTGAGATAAAGTCTAGTAGGTGAAGTCTAGTAGGATTATTGTCCTGCTACAAGAGAGATACGGTGGGAGTTTGAGATAAAGTCTAGTAGGTCAAGTCTAGTAGGTGAAGTCTAGTAGGTGAAGTCTAGTAGGTGAAGTCTAGTAGGTGAAGTCTAGTAGGTGAAGTCTAGTAGGTGAAGTCTAGTAGGTGAAGTCTAGTAGGTGAAGTCTAGTAGGTGAAGTCTAGTAGGTGAAGTCTAGTAGGTGAAGTCTAGTAGGATTATTGTCCTGCTACAAGAGAGATACGGTGGGAATTTGAGATAAAGTCTAGTAGGTGAAGTCTAGTAGGTGAAGTCTAGTAGGTGAAGTCTAGTAGGATTATTGTCCTGCTACAAGAGAGATACGGTGGGAGTTTGAGATAAAGTCTAGTAGGTGAAGTCTAGTAGGATTATTGTCCTGCTACAAGAGAGATACGGTGGGAGTTTGAGATAAAGTCTAGTAGGTGAAGTCTAGTAGGTGAAGTCTAGTAGGTGAAGTCTAGTAGGTGAAGTCTAGTAGGTGAAGTCTAGTAGGATTATTGTCCTGCTACAAGAGAGATACGGTGGGAGTTTGAGATAAAGTCTAGTAGGTGAAGTCTAGTAGGTGAAGTCTAGTAGGTGAAGTCTAGTAGGTGAAGTCTAGTAGGATTATTGTCCTGCTACAAGAGAGATACGGTGGGAGTTTGAGATAAAGTCTAGTAGGTCAAGTCTAGTAGGATGATGTCCTGCTACAAGAGAGATACGGTGGGAGTTTGAGAATAAAGTCTAGTAGGTCAAGTCTAGTAGGATGATGTCCTGCTACAAGAGAGATACGGTGGGAGTTTGAGATAAAGTCTAGTAGGTCAAGTCTAGTAGGATGATGTCCTGCTACAAGAGAGATACGGTGGGAGTTTGAGAATAAAGTCTAGTAGGTCAAGTCTAGTAGGATGATGTCCTGCTACAAGAGAGATACGGTGGGAGTTTGAGATAAAGTCTAGTAGGTCAAGTCTAGTAGGATGATGTCCTGTTACAAGAGAGATACGGTGGGAGTTTGAGATAAAGTCTAGTAGGTGAAGTCTAGTAGGTGAAGTCTAGTAGGTGAAGTCTAGTAGGTGAAGTCTAGTAGGTGAAGTCTAGTAGGTGAAGTCTAGTAGGTGAAGTCTAGTAGGTGAAGTCTAGTAGGTGAAGTCTAGTAGGATTATTGTCCTGCTACAAGAGAGATACGGTGGGAGTTTGAGATAAAGTCTAGTAGGTCAAGTCTAGTAGGATGATGTCCTGCTACAAGAGAGATACGGTGGGAGTTTGAGATAAAGTCTAGTAGGTCAAGTCTAGTAGGATGATGTCCTGCTACAAGAGAGATACGGTGGGAGTTTGAGATAAAGTCTAGTAGGTCAAGTCTAGTAGGATGATGTCCTGCTACAAGAGAGATACGGTGGGAGTTTGAGATAAAGTCTAGTAGGTCAAGTCTAGTAGGATGATGTCCTGCTACAAGAGAGATACGGTGGGAGTTTGAGAATAAAGTCTAGTAGGTCAAGTCTAGTAGGATGATGTCCTGCTACAAGAGAGATACGGTGGGAGTTTGAGATAAAGTCTAGTAGGTCAAGTCTAGTAGGATGATGTCCTGCTACAAGAGAGATACGGTGGGAGTTTGAGATAAAGTCTAGTAGGTGAAGTCTAGTAGGTGAAGTCTAGTAGGTGAAGTCTAGTAGGTGAAGTCTAGTAGGTGAAGTCTAGTAGGTGAAGTCTAGTAGGATTATTGTCCTGCTACAAGAGAGATACGGTGGGAGTTTGAGATAAAGTCTAGTAGGTCAAGTCTAGTAGGATGATGTCCTGCTACAAGAAAGATACGGTGGGAGTTTGAGATAAAGTCTAGTAGGTCAAGTCTAGTAGGATGATGTCCTGCTACAAGAGAGATACGGTGGGAGTTTGAGATAAAGTCTAGTAGGTCAAGTCTAGTAGGATGATGTCCTGCTACAAGAGAGATACGGTGGGAGTTTGAGAATAAAGTCTAGTAGGTCAAGTCTAGTAGGATGATGTCCTGCTACAAGAGAGATACGGTGGGAGTTTGAGATAAAGTCTAGTAGGTCAAGTCTAGTAGGATGATGTCCTGCTACAAGAGAGATACGGTGGGAGTTTGAGATAAAGTCTAGTAGGTCAAGTCTAGTAGGTCAAGTCTAGTAGGTCAAGTCTAGTAGGTGAAGTCTAGTAAGATGATGTTCTGCTACAAGAGAGATACGGTGGGAGTTTGAGAATGAACGCAGACGAAAAATGACTGGCACATGAACAACTGGAGGTTAACATGGAAATCTGGATATGTGTATTCCGTAAAATATTATCCACAAATTGGATATCTATATGCCTATTTATTCTATAATCCACATACTGGATATCTACATCCAGATTTAATATATTCCTGAGTTGACAGCAGAATCCAGGCGGGTTCAAACGGATAAATACAATTGGTGACTTCTCCTGCAAAATGTGGCTGTACTGGATTCAAATCACGTCCTGTAGTTCCATAGATAACTACTCATGGCACTGGTTATTACAGGGACGGTCTATCTCGTCTGGGTAATATGTCCCTGAATCCCAGAGTTCTAACTGCCTAGTGGAAATCAAAGCAGACAGCGGCGACGGGAAGTAACATTTCAAATCGGTGATCAGCTTTGACTAGAGATTTCAGCATTCATTGTGTGTTATTAGAGTCCGGATTGATATCTCTCAATTCTCAGTTTCACAAGATCACTGTTTCAAGTGAAATATAGGAAGAAAAAAATAGAGTTTGAACATGCTAGTTATTGGGGGGGGGGCTCTAATGTTACAAGATATTTGTTGTTTGGGCAGATAGTCGATGATTAATGAGAATATAATCATGAGAATATAATCATGAGAATATAACCATGAGAATATAATAATTACTCATCTCCAGTCTGATCCTGAGACGCGGGAAATGTTCTGTGACCTTCCCCCCTCTTGATACTTACAGACGTGACACGAATCTCCGGGATCTACTGGCCTGTAGCCACCTCCAACCTGACGTTCCTAATCATGTCAGCACCATCAGTTGCACACGCAGCAATGCTACACTTGTAACTAACTCAGACTTGGTAGTCTCAGTCGCTAAGGCCACCTTCACCATTGATGAGAGCTTCACGTGTGTGTCCCACAACGTCATCTATAGCATCATATGCAAGCATTGTGCCATGGCATATATAGGTAAACTGGAAGGAGGCTCGAAGACCGATTCTGTGAACATCTGTATTGCATAAAAACCATTTTGGTTATCCTGTAGACTTCTACTTCAATGGGACGGGGCATCGTGGTCTCCTGGACATTCAGGTCACGGCCATTAAGTCAAGCTTCTGCAACAACCGGACCAATCTTGTGCTTGAGGACCGCAACATTTACCAATATGGCACTCTTAAACCCGATAGCATCAACGAGCGCCTGTCTTATGTATGATTCTGATTGTTCCATAATTTCTGTTTGTTTCGTGTCACATGTATGTAGTCATTTTTGTATAATCCTTGTCCGGTGTCGTTTAATCTCTTCCGGTCAATCTACATGGCAATGTGAAGGTCTATAACCCTTATTGTCCGTTTTTTGTTGTATGTTTTAATTTTTGTCTTGATAAAGGCCTTTTGTCTTGAGTGATTAGTAATATTTCATTACCCTATTCCTGGATTTACCTATAAGTTAGAAAAACAAGTACTTCCCCAGGAGAATTTGTACACCCTGATCGCATTAATGATGGCATAATTAATCGCTGATGGCGTCAATTATCTGGATATATCCGACTTTTCCATGATTTTCTTTGTCTGGTGAACACAAAGTCATCCATAATCTGTCGCATCCTTCATGGGGACTGACGCAGTGTTAGAGCAGCACTCATGATAATGCTAGAGAATAACTGGGCAAATATTGTACCTAAAATCCCGCTTAATTTTGATGACAACCGACTCTTTCTGTGACGTTTTGCAAACCCGTATATATATCTGGATGTCCATGATGATACACAAATGATTATCAGAAGACAATCCCCTCCTCCAGTTATCCACACACTGTACTTGCTAATTAGTGCTAGTACTTTCGATATAAGACGGAAACACTGACACAAAAAAACAAACCCACACACATGAGCGTCTACTGATGTCACAGAGCTAAATGTCGTCAACTGTGATGCCACAGTTGTGGTTTTTTCCCCACCAGATCCTGTGGTATCTACTGAGGTTATTTTGGCCTAACGTGTCTTAATCTGACTATTTCCACACATAACATCCTAGGAATTTAGTCAAACATAAACCATATTCCCAGGAGTAACGCGAAATGAAGGTCAGATATAAGTCTAATGGAACGATGGTATGGAGTACTAGAATGGGGACAATGTCATGGGGTACTACAATGAGCAATTGCCATTTTAATTTTAGAAAATATATATAATAAAATACCACTATCTTCACTTACTAGCGCCCAGGTCTTAATTTTATTGAATTATTTAGTCTGATGTTATCTGGGCTCTTTATATATAGGGCGAGCTGGGGTTATTTTTAAAACTTGAGTGGTAACTCTGGTGGTGAATTACTTTGAGAATATTGTTTGAAATAAACTAATATCTAAGACCTGAGATAAGCTTGTCCATTATTAACATCGGAACCGACCGAACAGAATTTATAAAGAATTGTATTGTATACCTTGTATATAGCTGTTTCTAGTTCATGTATTGTATACCTTGTATATAGCTGTTTCTAGTTCATGTATTGTATACCTTGTATATAACTGCTTCTAGTTCATGTATTGTATACCTTTTATATAGCTGTTTCTAGTTCATGTATTGTATACCTTTTATATAGCTGTTTCTAGTTCATGTATTGTATACCTTGTATATAGCTGTTTCTAGTTCATGTATTGTATACCTTGTATATAGCTGTTTCTAGTTCATGTATTGTATACCTTGTATATAGCTGTTTCTAGTTCATGTATTGTATACCTTGTATATAGCTGTTTCTAGTTCATGTATTGTATACCTTGTATATAGCTGTTTCTAGTTCATGTAGTGTATACCTTGTATATAGCTGTTTCTAGTTCATGTATTGTATACCTTTTATATAGCTGTTTCTAGTTCATGTATTGTATACCTTTTATATAGCTGTTTCTAGTTCATGTATTGTATACCTTTTATATAGCTGTTTCTAGTTCATGTATTGACATCATTCTCTGTGTGTTTGTATTTCCTGTATGTGGCAACATTACATGGCTACATAATATAGATAGTAGTGGCGATATTCTACTTTCTGTAGATGTAAGTCAAAATATTCTAATTTCTGTAGATGTAAGTGAAAATATTCTACTTTCTGTAGATGTAAGTGAAAATATTCTACTTTCTGTAGATGTAAGTCAAAATATTCTAATTTCTGTAGATGTAAGTGAAAATATTCTACTTTCTGTAGATGTAAGTGAAAATATTCTACTTTCTGTAGATGTAAGTGAAAATATTCTACTTTCTGTAGATGTAAGTGAAAATATTCTACTTTCTGTAGATGTAAGTAAAAATATTCTACTTTCTGTAGATGTAAGTCAAAATATTCTAATTTCTGTAGATGTAAGTGAAAATATTCTACTTTCTGTAGATGTAAGTGAAAATATTCTACTTTCTGTAGATGTAAGTGAAAATATTCTACTTTCTGTAGATGTAAGTGAAAATATTCTACTTTCTGTAGATGTAAGTGAAAATATTCTACTTTCTGTAGATGTAAGTGAAAATATTCTACTTTCTGTAGATGTAAGTGAAAATATTCTACTTTCTGTAGATGTAAGTGAAAATATTCTACTTTCTGTAGATGTAAGTGAAAATATTCTACTTTCTGTAGATGTAAGTGAACATATTCTACTTTCTGTAGATGTAAGTGAAAATATTATACTTTCTGTAGATGTAAGTGAAAATATTCTACTTTCTGTAGATGTAAGTGAAAATATTCTACTTTCTGTAGATGTAAGTGAAAATATTCTACTTTCTGTAGATGTAAGTGAAAATATTCTACTTTCTGTAGATGTAAGTGAAAATATTCTACTTTCTGTAGATGTAAGTGAAAATATTCTACTTTCTGTAGATGTAAGTGAAAATATTCTACTTTCTGTAGATGTAAGTGAAAATATTCTACTTTCTGTAGATGTAAGTGAAAATATTCTACTTTCTGTAGATGTAAGTGAAAATATTCTACTTTCTGTAGATATAAATGTAAATATTTTGCATGATAGAAGTGGATATATTCTCTATTGATATAATTTAAATTATTCCACAGTTAACTATTCGAGATTTGGTGTACTGAATGGGAAGACATACGCTACATAATGGCACACGAATATTGAGTCTAGATTTCCAGCATCAGACACAGATACGTTAGTTTAGCTCAAACCAGAAAAACAAAGAGGCCCATAGCGATCCAGGGGCGGAACAGTTCTGGAAGATTCTAGTCATTAGCCCCCTTTTATCTCAATCATTACCCAAGAACGGGCACCCAATCAATGGGCTGCGATTGGACCGAGAGCGTGAGCGATCGTCCGCGCCTCCGGGAATGACTGCTCGAACGCTGATTGTCAGTCCCCAGGGAGGATGGATTGGTAGGGTCTGAGAAGGGCACAAGAGGAGGGGGGGTGAGGTGTAATAGACGTCGTTAGAGATAATAAAAAAAGGTTATTGAATTTTGTCTGAAAAATAAATAGAAAAAAGTGGAATTAATTTTGTCTAGTGTAAAAGTGGCCCTTTAAATGTGGAAATTACGTTCGTTTAGATTTAGAGATTGATTCCATACAATCTGTTTCAGGTTTTATATGATTCAAGGGAAAATTTCCACGGAATCTATTTCAGATTGTATATAATTTTAGGGACAGTTTGCATAAACTATATTTCACAATTGTCTCGGCTTTGGGACGGTTTGCAAACATATTATATTTTACGTTTCCCTGGGTTTTGGGACGGTATGAAAATATATTATATTTTACTTTTGTCTGGGTTTTGGGACGGTTTGCAAAGTTTATATTTTACGTTTTTCTGGGTTTTGGGAGCGTTTGTAAAGATTATATTTTACACTTGTCTGGGTTTGGGACGGTTTGCAAAGACTATATTTTACTTTTGTCTGGGTTGTGGGACGGTTTGCAAAGACTATATTTTACTTTTGTCTGGGTTGTGGGACGGCTGCATAGCTCTGCTTTAGTTTGGAAACAACAAAGTTTAATTTAATAACGTTTTCCACTACCCATAGACCATAAACGGCCCAACTAATTAGTGCACTGAACAGTTGATCAAATATGTTACTGTTAGTTTGCAGTTCAAACACTTCTCACTTGGTAATATAGCTTGGGATCTGTGATGAAATGTAGCAACACAGATTTTTGGAAATATATAATATAATATAATATAATATAATATAATATAATATAATATAATATAATATAATATAATATAATATAATATAATATAATATAATATAATATAATATAATATAATATAATATAATATAATATAATATAATATAATATAATATAATATAATATAATATAATATAATATAATATAATATAATATAATATAATATAATATAATATAATATAATATAATATAATATAATATAATATAATATAATATAATATAATATAATATAATATAATATAATATAATATAATATAATATAATATAATATAATATAATATAATATAATATAATATAATATAATATAATATAATATAATATAATATAATATAATATAATATAATATAATATAATATAATATAATATAATATAATATAATATAATATAATATAATATAATATAATATAATAATATAATATAATATAATATAATATAATATAATATAATATAATATAATATAATATAATATAATATAATATAATATAATATAATATAATATAATATAATATAATATAATATAATATAATATAATATAATATAATATAATATAATATAATATAATATAATATAATATAATATAATATAATATAATATAATATAATATAATATAATATAATATAATATAATATAATATAATATAATATAATATAATATAATATAATATAATATAATATAATATAATATAATATAATATAATATAATATAATATAATATAATATAATATAATATAATATAATATAATATAATATAATATAATATAATATAATATAATATAATATAATATAATATAATATAATATAATATAATATAATATAATATAATATAATATAATATAATATAATATAATATAATATAATATAATATAATATAATATAATATAATATAATATAATATAATATAATATAATATAATATAATATAATATAATATAATATAATATAATATAATATAATATAATATAATATAATATAATATAATATAATATAATATAATATAATATAATATAATATAATATAATATAATATAATATAATATAATATAATATAATATAAACGATCTTACTAAATGATATACCAAATTTCAAGATAAAAAGTTTCAACGATTTGAAAATGGTCATTACAGCAGTGTGATGGTGGGGTCAAAAGGAGAGCACAAGTAATTGCAATTGTGGACTGTACATAGAGTATGAAGCGACTACGAAGGGTTGGGAGTATGGTGTTGGGTGCATCAACAATACACAAACAATTAGTGTACCGAAAGATCGGGGGCGGGGGCAAAGACGTTTTCGGGTTTCAAAACGCATATATCGCAGCTAAAAGAGAAAAAGCGATACTGTGCATTTTATTATCTTGGTAACATCCGGTTTATGTTTGTGTTTTAATTTGAATAAAATAAAATAGGAATACGGAGATTAGAGCAAAAATATGATTATATCACAGTACAGAAGATAGTATCACAGTACATAAGATAGTATCACAGTACAGAAGATTATATCACAGTACAGAAGATTATATCACAGTACAGAAGATAGTATCACAGTACAGAAGATAGTATCACAGTAAATAAAAAATTGCCATAACACGTCCCGCAGTTTCGGCTTACGGCGAAATCGATCTCACAGAACTAACCCACAGTCTTTGATTTTGAGATCAATTTTTTTATCGATGATTTTACCCTTGCCAATCTGTGCAGCTTAGATGACATTTGTGCATGTGGAAATGAACAGATCTACGAGTCAGAATCATCCAATGGAACACGAAACAGTACCAGATGTTTGAACAATCTGAACAAAACTTTCACAAATATCTCACCCAATCTTCACAATTCACTGTCAATGATTCTCTGCCATAGAGACTTGAAGAATAACTAGATACAGTTATGCAATCGTCTACCGAGCTGCCCACCACATCAAGCAACACAGAACACTAAATCGCTAGCAGATAATATACATACACAGTGAAACCCCTCTATAACGCACCCTATTATAATAAAATTCTCTGTTTAACAATATTTTCCAAAAAGGGCCAAATTGTATTTATTATTTATTGGGTCAAAGAACATGGGTCCATGCACCACTGGATCAGCAACCATTTATTATTTATTGTTTGTACTGTATATAGCGAATGTTTCTTATTACATACAGTGTGATTGGTCCGGAACAAGTTGTTATAGAGGGATTCCACTGTAGAAATATGTTCTAGTGTGGAAACCCTACAATACGTCATGTACACAGGTATGGAAAGACCAAGCAACATAATTTATTAGGACCTCATTCTTACATTTATTGGTGGGCTTTAGGTTATTCACTATTTGCATACTTCAAATCGCATGACCAAAATAGCCAAAGCAACTCCACATATATAAATAGTGACCAACGGAAAACCCAACAATAATTAAAAAACGTAATGGATGGCGTTCTAATGAATTCTATTGGAAGGACTATACAGCCGGATAGGTTTAGGCCCTGAGTAGGAAGTGTCTTGTCTCAGTCATGCACACCGCTACTACATAAGATGATCGGTTTTTCAATTTTGAGGTTAACTGGAAATATTTTTTCAAATGATCAACGGCTTCTAGTTGAAGCAAATTTAGGGAAATCGGTACCAGGTCTCCTGTCAAATTAAAGGCGATGGGCGTGATACTGACCAAATCATTTCTAGGGTTAATGCTGTTGACGATATGAGTCATTTCTAGGGTTAATGCTGTTGAATAAAAGATATGGACCGCACAGCGTATTTGCCAACACACCTTACAGGTGTGTAAGGTGTCGTGTCTCGTGTGTAATGTTGTTTTAGGTCAGCGTTCATACATACTATAGTACCTTCTCTAGCGGTACTGCGGGCCAGAAAGAATGACTTGGCAGGATGAATGTGGTCCGTCGGACATATTTCTGCCACTTGTTTGCGTCTCTGAGTGTGGCATAACTTTATAAGTCACTGAACTACTGCAGTCCAACTCGGTTGTATCATGGCGCATATGAAATTACAAACCACGGTATACGTTCAAGTAATTATGTAAAAATGTCTTCAAGAGTGCCATGCTGGCAGTGATGTAGTTTAACAATGAACATTTTCAACAGAAGGGCACGCACAAATCTAAATGCATGTCAAGCTGTCACGATTGATTCCCAGCTATTTCTGGCACAAACATCGTCAATATTGTTTAGTCATTTGTGTAGTTCTGTGATGTTGCGCAGTTTTCCATTCGCTCATTTAGTGATTCAGGAAATGGATCATTTAGATTGGAGATTAAAGACAATTTTGCAGGAAAGAAAACACGAGTGTCAGGCCAATAAGGTTTATCTGTATTGAATTATAATCATAGAATTATTGTCACAAATCAGTTGTAGGATAAGTGAGGGTGTAAACATGTCGCTAAGCACTGCGCCCAAATCATGTGGTCATAAACTGCAGATGTTATAATTCTATCAGTGGTATACAATTACAAATGTCACGTACCTGATTATTTGGTTGTGTTTATTCACTGTGTGAACATAACAAGGCGCATATATAATCACAGAAATTATGCTCAGAAATAAGGAACAATAAATTGAACATAAAATTGGGCTTGAGCTTGGGAAATTGTGATGTTAGAGATAATTTGTGTGACAATTATTAGTGATGTTTATTGTAAAATATTGTGTAGAGTCTAGAATACCGATTGGATGAAGTAATTGGTTGATAATGAGGGGGCCATGCTGTACTCAAGACATTTATGGTAATGAGGGAGCAGGTCAATAAAATGATATATGAATTCAAATTGAAAACGTAGGCAATATTATTGCTTAGATAACATAACAATGGTTTTTTTAAGGGTAGAGAGCTTATTTTTATCTGGCATAATTAATCAAAGTGGGAGGAAATTGCCTAAAATCTTGAAAAGAATTTGATAAAGGGTGAGGGTGAAGGAGTAACAGGACAACCAACTATTACCGAATATATATTACAGCTAGATGACAGACATCCTATACGCAGATGAGAAACAGATCAGAGAAACAGATCAGAGAAACAGATCAGAGAAACAGATCAGAGAAACAGATCAGAGAAACAGATCAGAGAAACAGATCAGAGAAACAGATCAGAGAAACAGATCAGAGAAACATACGTATATTTCTCTCTCTCTATTCGGTAACACATATACTACTGCAATTTATCACGTAGATGGATGAAATTTGCCTCCGTTTTAGTTTTCCTCAAATTTAAAAGGGTGACGCTCACTGAAAAGTTTAAACGTTCTCCGCTAGTCAGGCAACGCTGGCCATTGATATGATTGGCTAATCTTTACCTATAAACGATGCGCAAAGGTCAAATACATTTGTTGATGGCGGTTAGAGATGTTCAGCTTTGAAAATTTGTATTATTTTAATTTTATCCGCGTTTAATCTGTTTCTAATCGTCGTTTATCATGTATTAACCTGTTAACTATGATTTCTACCGCATAATACAGCATATTTATGTACGTTTCTGTTGTACTCTTACATTTTAATCGATCGGAAATTGAATTTCGGCAAATTTTGTTATTACTACATGATGCTGAGTTACATGACACGACACACATGAGACACGACACACATGAGACACGACACACATGAGACACGACACACATGAGACACGACACACATGAGACACGACACACATGAGACTACGATAGTTACATGACACGACACACATGAGACACGACACACATTAGACACGACACACATGAGACACGACACACAACACACATGAGACACGACACACATGAAACACGACACACATGAGACACGACACACATAAGACTACAATAGTTACATCATCGACTGTCTTTTGTAGGACAGTTCCGTCTTCATATGTCTACTGTAGGACAGTTCCGTCCTCATCTGTCTACTGTAAGATAGTTCCATCCTCACATTTTTCCTGTAGGATAGTTTCACCCTTACATATCTCCTCCAAGGATAGTTCCGCCTCACTTGTTTCCTGTATGATAGTTCCATTATTACATATCTCCTGTAGGATAGCTCCACCATCACCTGTTTTTTGTAGGATAGTTCTCCCCTCACCTGTCTCCTATAGGATTGCTCCACCCTTACCTTTTCACTGTAAGATAGATTTAGAAAGAGATAACGTGTTACATCACGTGTCACATCACGTGTCACAACCACGCAAGTTTGCGTCGTTCCACCACTGCCATGAGATGTTCTTGCTGACCTGCAAGAGTAATTACTTGGATTATTTGGTTTCTCACGTACATGTTGGTTTGATGTTCCGTATAAAATTGCTGCGCATTATTCGTCTGTAATACCTATTTTCTAAAACCTGTATTCTCCTCTCCATTGTCGCTGTAATTTTCCAACTCACCCACACACTGCTAGAAATCACAGATAGAACAGCTGTCTACACAATTGTACTACCCACCATCCAACTACTACCACTCACACACACTTAATACTATCCCGTACGTACTTACTACTCCCACACATACACAACTACTAATTCTAACACACACGTCTAATATCCTACACAGACATCTACAACTACTACACACACAACCATTACTATTGAACAGTCACAAGTCAGAAAGCCCAAGATGTGGCTTACCAACTGTTGCCACTACTCAACAACCCAAAAATATTCATAGCTACAAAATTACAATTCACAAACAGTATGTTTATACCAACTGTGTGTTACTAATGTCAAACATGGACACACTAACAAAAACCTATTCTACAACTATTGTAGGAAGATATATATATATATATATATATTACAACTTCAAAACAACTATTGTAGGAATCCTAGGATACCTATTCCTACGTTCTTTCAAGAGGCAGCCAGGACCGTCACTACACTCAACAGAGAGTGCAGGAAACACAGCCACGCAAGCGTGGATGCTGAGGTCAAGGCACTAATATGCGAGAATGCCGATGATTCAGATGTTGTGATTTACACGGAAGGGTCGGGAATCCGTCAACAGCGATGCGCATGGGCCTTTGCTGTGAGATCAAATGAAAACAGTACATGAAGCCAGTGGATCCTTTACCACATCAACGAGCAGTCTAACGATGGAAGTATTCGCCGTAACGCAGGTACTTTACTGGCTGGAGTCGTAAACCTATTCCCATGCTTGAATACTAAGTGATTCACTGAATATGATTCAGAAAGATAAAACAGGTGATGTACGTAGGGAATTGGCGGAGTCATTGGAGAGCTAAAATGCGGGCATCACTACGAAAACTCACGGTTATTTTTGTCCCCGGACATGCGAGCGTGGGGGGAAACGTACGGGCGGACAAATTAGCTAGTCTGGCACAACAGACGGTCAGACTATGTACCGAGCAGACACACTCACTGCTCTTTGTTAATCCTCACGATCAGAGGATTTTGAGATGAATAAGCATGAGTCAATATCAAGAATGCAAGAATTGGGAGTGAGGATGGGCGTGGCCCGAAGAGAACCCCTGAGAAAGATTTCAAAAAGAGTAGTGAACCAGCAAAGAACAAGAACAATCAGCTGTTATGCCCTGAGAGATTTACTGAAGCAGAGATCGGAGCACCTATGGATATGTCCGGTGTGCGAAGATGATAACCAACATACCTATGCCTAATATATTAACAAAAGCACTAGAGATAGAAGATGAATATATGAAATGAGATGTTTCAGGAAAGCTATAAATGTCACGAGGAGAAGACAGATGAAAAAAATTGAAGATATCAGGGATAAAAATTAAGACCATCTCTTGTCAAAACTACCTCGAGTGACAGCAAACCAGGTGGTTTAACCACATCTTGAGAATGTAACCAACACCACCATCCCTTCATACATACATCCTCAGACGATTGGGCTACACAACACGAGGAATACTAACAACTAAATGTGTGGAGACAACAGCTACTAATACCGTCGCACACATAATAGATTCTCCTGTATATATCTAAATGTAATGAAGTGTTGGCAATTCTATACATTTAACATGCCAATCTTTTCATTCGCTGCTCACAAAGACCATCAGTACATGAGCAATAGTCATTACTACAATAACAACAAACGTCATCAGTACATGAACAATAGTCATTACTACAACAACAACAACCTATATATTTCCAATAACAACTGATTTGATTACAGCAACAAGCGACATCATTACAACAAAAACAACCATCATTTAACGACAACCGCCATCATTATAATAACAACAGTCATCATTACAACAGCAACATCCATCATTACAACAACAACATCCGTCATTACAACAGCAACATCCATCATTATAATAACAACAGTCATCATTACAACAGCAACATCCATCATTACAACAGCAACATCCATCATTACAATAACAAAAGCAATCATTACACGAAACAACAATAGCCATTACCACATGCAACCACTATTTGACTGATCGTTACAACCATCACTTAGTACCACGTTGCTCATCAACCATGTAATGGTAATTTGATTTACATTCAGACCAGCATCGTCGTCATGACTTCAAAGACTTGCCGATGCAGCTACAACTATCAATAAATTTAAAGTTACAGTAACAAAAACTCTGGAAAAGTTACAGGAACTGCCTGACCCGTTTCCTTATAATCCCACACCACCCCGTTCGATATTCAGCCCCTAGGAATAACTCATCGACCGACGACAGTTCCTCCGATTGTTCTCCCTTGATGTGAATTACCTGCTTAATGTAGCGAGGATGACCATCAGACTGGAAGACACTTGACGATGTTCCGGACCTTCTGATGTGGAAGTCAGTCATTCCTTCAAGAGTTCTGCCTCTTTTCTTTGGAAACGAGCGACCGTGAAACGTTAGGAAAGCCGCGTGATTAAATTATACAGTACACCATGAAAAAAGAAAGATACAATCATAGTTTCAAGATGACTGATACAATCATAGTTTCAAGACAAATGATACAATCATAGTTTCAAGATGACTGATACAATCATAGTTTCAAGATGACTTGTACAATCATTAGTTTGGTGTTAATTAATACAATAAAAGTTAGAAAGTTGTTGTTACAATCACAGTATAATTTTAATTGATACAATCCCAGTTTGAAGATGATTGATACAATCATTATTGAAACATGATTAGAAACTAGTTCACGGAAATTCCCACAAGTCTCCGCTCTCTGTTACACCAACCATTCAAGAGTATGCAGAATCAAAGTCCGAGCTGTTGATTATGTAATCTTTAAATCTTCCCAGAGAAGATGCACTTTCTCCCTTCACTCCTTGTCATCCTCGTTTCTGTCATTATCTGTATGTGCATGGTATCTTCTCTAGCATTTCTTCTTCGCTCTGTGGTCAAACAATGACTGCCCTTACTGGGTCAGCCTCTCTGGGAGCTGGACACATCATGCTCTGGGAGCTGGAGACACAACATGCTCTGGGAGTTTAATCTACTACGCTGATCTGTCGATAATCTACTCCGCAGATCTGGAGATTATCCGCCGAAACCCCTGAAAAATATATGTTTATGGTATTCACAGTTTCAGTTTCAAATGCTAATTTTGTGCTTACCAGGCAAATAGTTTGACCACAACTTTATGGAGATCTCATGCTGGAATTGCAAGAAGGAAGTGGATGTGGTATGGCTGAGATGTGGGGATGAAAGTGGATGTGGTATGGCTGAGATGTGGGGATGAAAGTGGATGTGGTATGGCTGAGATGTGGGGATGAAAGTGGATGTGGTATGGTTGATATGTAAAGAAAAAAAAATTGGTGTTACTAAGATGTGAAAATGGTAGTTGGTTGGGATGAGAAACGAAGATAGAAAATGGATGCTGCTGAGACGGAAAATTGGTGTTGCTAAGGCAAGGAAGAAAACATAAAAGACAAATTGAACATTTATTTCTGCCTGGGAGAAAGAATTAGTGTCTCGATGACAAGCTAGTGTAAATCTAGAATTGTAACTATTTGATTTCTGCCAGAGCTGTCCATGAGCTCACGACATTTGACCCTGTTATTTTGAAAATGAGGGTAGCTCACGTAGAGAAAGTACAGTTATAGTTCAAACTCCGCTTCTGGTCACGTTGTCATAACATATTGACAGAAATATTCCCTCTCACTACTCCTGAGAAAGAATCTTGAATCACAGCCTGTAGTATTCCTGACAGATGCAAGATCAGTACTGTAAGCTCTCGAGTCCAGGAAACTACAAGGCCTGTAGTATTCCTGACAGATGCAAGATCAGTACTGTAAGCTCTCGAGTCCAGGAAACTACGAGGCCTGTAGTATTCCTGACAGATGCAAGATCAGTACTGTAAGCTCTCGAGTCCAGGAAACTATCAGATCTACAAAAAATAATAATAGAGTTAAGACATCATCGTAAAGTAACTATACAGTGGATACAGTCACATTGTGGAATACCTGACGAGAACAGAGTACCTGACAACGAGAACAGAGTACCTGACGACGAGAACAGAGTACCTGACAACGAGAACAGAATACCTGACAACGAGAACAGAGTACCTGACAACGAGAACAGAATACCTGACAACGAGAACAGAATACCTGACAACGAGAACAGAGTACCTGACAACGAGAACAGAGTACCTGACAACGAGAACAGAGTACCTGACAACGAGAACAGAGTACCTGACAACGAGAACAGAATACCTGACAACGAGAACAGAGTACCTGACAACGAGAACAGAGTACCTGACAACGAGAACAGAATACCTGACAACGAGAACAGAGTACCTGACAACGAGAACAGAGTACCTGACAACGAGAACAGAATACCTGACAACGAGAACAGAATACCTGACAACGAGAACAGAATACCTGACAACGAGAACAGAATACCTGACAACGAGAACAGAATACCTGACAACGAGAACAGAATACCTGACAACGAGAACAGAATACCTGACAACGAGAACAGAATACCTGACAACGAGAACAGAGTACCTGACAACGAGAACAGAATACCTGACAACGAGAACAGAATACCCGACAACGAGAACAGAGTACCTGACAACGAGAACAGAGTACCTGACAACGAGAACAGAATACCTGACAACGAGAACAGAGTACCTGACAACGAGAACAGAGTACCTGACAACGAGAACAGAGTACCTGACAACGAGAACAGAGTACCTGACAACGAGAACAGAGTAACTGACAACGAGAACAGAGTACCTGACAACGAGAACAGAGTACGTCTGGCGAAGGAGGGATGTGCCAATAACGTACCATCAAAAGAAACAGATTATGAAAACAATTAGAAAGCCAAATCCAACACAAGATGACCACCTAATTATGAACAGATCTAAACAAGTTGTCATTCTGCACCTCAGAACAGGACACAAGTAGTGTATCTTGCATGGAACGAGCCGCGAGTGTGCTTGATGTGCCGAGTGTGCCCGAGTGTGCTAATATAGCTCATATAACAAAATACTCTGGCGGGCGAGGTCGTGCAAAGGTCGTGCCGAATGTGCCCGAGTGTGCTAATATAGCTCATATAACAAAATACTCGGTCTGGCGAGGTCGTGCCGAGTGTGCCGAGTGTGCAATCGAATGTGCTGAGTGTGTAATCGAATGTGCTGAGTGTGCTTGCACATCCAATATGGTGGCATTCGAAACCGTTGGAAATCGGTTAAAACCGGTCAAAACCAGCC
Organism: Meghimatium bilineatum; assembly: GCA_034231615.1. Taxonomy (NCBI): domain Eukaryota; kingdom Metazoa; phylum Mollusca; class Gastropoda; order Stylommatophora; family Philomycidae; genus Meghimatium; species Meghimatium bilineatum. The sequence goes on from CM067320.1 coordinate 85,761,737, forward strand.
GAAATCGCGCGGTGTGTGTGTGCCCGGCCTACGCGGGTGGGGTGGGGATCATGATATCGGTGGGGCTCACTGCCCTATTTAACTTTTGTTCAACCCGGTTGAAGAAAATATTGGTCTTTTTCACTTAAACATTTCCACTGTCTTATTTTGTTCTGGTTTAGAAGTAACGGAAACTACCAGGGTGGCTGACCGGTTGAAGGTCGGTCATTCTCAACTAGGTCGGCGACATAACAAAAGGTCAGCTGAACCGTAATTTTCCACTGAGTTACTTAGCGGTGGGCCACTTGATTGATGAAATACTACAGACGCGTACTTTTCCGTGTGAAAATCCTTACAAGATTTCCGCGATAACGACAGGTAGCAACATCTGGCATTAATAGCTTTCTCTTCACCCGCGTGCGTGTGAACCACACCAACGGAGGTGCTCACCATAAACCTGTTATCTGATTGTGGGAATTAATGGTGTACTAGGATTTTAAAATAAGGAATTTAAAACTAATATATTTCAACCGTTCATACATACATACATACATACACACACACACACACACACACACACATACATACATACATACATACATACATACATACATACATACATACATACATACATACATACATACATACATACATACATACATACATACATACATACATACATACATACATACATACATACATACATACATACATACATACATACACACACATACATACATACATGTGCGTATGTTTACATTTGTTTTAAGCCAGAATAAAGTTTAAATAATTTGCACTAAGAAATTCCCTTACAAGATTTCCCCGATAACGCCAGGTAACGACAGCTGACACTAATGGCTTTTCTTCGCCCACGTGTGTCTGAGCCAACGGAAATTCTCACAAGATTTCCCCGATAACGACAGGTAGCGACATCTGGCACTAATAGCTTTTATTCGCCCGCGTGCGTGTGAACCACGCCGACAGTGCTCACCATAAACCTGTTATCTGATTGTGGGAATTAAATGACCTTATTTGTTTAGTGGGCATGTTTGGGATTTCCGCTTACATTCAAGTGATTCTCAAATTGTAAAATACTGACCATAACAATGTAAACCCCCGAGCCATATAGACACCACAAAAACTAATATTCTGCAAACATACTTCTGTGCCTTTGGCCAACGGTTCTCATTATTTCATACTTATATTCAAGCGGTTCTCAAATTGTAAAATCTTGACCATGCAATGTAAAAACCCTGACATATAGACACCACAAAAGCTAATATTCTGCAAACATACTTCTGTGCCTTTGGCCAACGGTTCTCATTATTTCCTACTTATATTCAAGTGGTTCTCAAATTGTAAAAACCTGACCTTGAAAATGTACAACTCGTAACATTGACACCACAAAAGAAAATATTCTGCAAACATTATTATGTGCCTTTGGCCAATAGTTCTCATTATTTTATGGTTATGTTAAAGTGGTTCTCACATTGGCCAATCCTGACCATACAAATGTAAAACCCATGTCATATATACACCACAAAAACTAATATTCTCCAAACAGTCTTCTCTCAGGCCACGCTTCAGCAATGGTCGCTTGATGGTCTCTGTATGCTCTTCAACTATGTTCTACCATATTATCATTATGGTCTCACTAACTTCTAATAGGGTCTACTTTGGGCCAATATATTCTTAGTATATTTTCGCTAGAGTCTTAAACTAGGTTCTCATGTGCAGCTTCAATTATGTTCTCTCTGTGTTTTGAGTTATTTTTCTCTACTAAAAGGGTTCTTATTAACATATTTCAGTAGCGCAAACGGCGTGTTTATCAGATGTCGAAATTAACAAGTCACACGAAAACACATTTCAGCCCTTTCTCACTAACAACATAGTACATTTGAGAAGTTTTATTTGTGTAAACTTAACATTTATTGGTGTTTTTTCACAACTAGATAAGCCACTTATACGGATTTTCGATGTTTTATTAGTTGTCTAAATTGTCATACGAAAATACATTTCAGTATTTTTGCAGTAACAACATGACAAATTTATCGTGTTTGTATTTGTGTGACTGTACCATGTACCATTTTCCACAATTAACCAATCTGCTTTTAGTGATTTTCATTATGTTTTATCATTTGTCTAAATTATCATACCACACGAAAAATATTTCAGTACTTTTACACAAACATTATAACACATTTTTTTTTATTTGTGTAAGTACATCATTTACAATTTTTTCACAAGTAACCAACCCACTTTTACTATGTTATCATACTAAAAGAACCCATTTTTCAGTACGTTGCCACTAACAACATAACACATTTTGCCATGTTTTTATTTGTGGCCTTCGGCATTTATCAATTTTAGTGATGTTCGTTATGTTTTATCAGTAGTTATCTAAATTAGATACCATACAAACCCATATTTCAGTACTTTTGCACAAACATCATAACACATTTACCATGTTTTATTTATTCGCTTTCAACAGTTATTACTATTTTTGCAATTACACAAGCCGAATTGGGTGATTTACGTTATGTTTTATCAGATGTCTAAGTTATGATACCATACGAAGCTATTTTTCAGTACGTTGCCATTAACAACATAACAATTTTTGACATGTTTTTATCTGTTGGATAATCACTTATCACTTTTTCACAACTAGGCAAGTTGGTGGTAGCTTTCAGTGTGATCAGACAGTATTTATCTCTTTTCAATACTTACAGTTGCGCATTTCACGACATTTAGATACAAAACACGGTTCCATTTTTAAATGTGTGTAAGTACATCATTTAAATTATTTTTTTCACAAGTAACCAACCCAATTTTACTATGTTATCATACCAAAAGAAACCATTTTCAGTACGCTGCCACTAACAATATAACACATTTTAGCATGTTTTTATTTGTGGGCCTGCGGAATTTATCAATTTTAGTGATGTTCGTTATGTTTTATCAGTATTTATCTAAATTAGATACCATACAAACCCATATTTCAGTATTTTTGCACAAACATGATAACACATTTACCCTGTTTTATTTGTGTGCTTTCAACAGTCATTACTATTTTTGCAATTACACAATCCGAATTGAGTGATTTTCGTTATGTTTTATCACATGTCTAAGTTATGCACCATACAAAGCTATTTTTCAGTACGTTGCCATTAACAACATAACAAACACAACGCATTTATCACTTTTGACAGCTAGACATGCTGTTTTTCGTAGTTTTCACAATGAGTAAAGTCACTATTTCACCTGTCTCTAGACTTACAAGGACAAATTACAGTGGTTTTATGTACCAACAAGTTTAATATTACATATATTCAAATGACAGAAGTCATGTTTTATCACTGTTCACAACTAGGCAAACAGCATTTAACAATTGTTGGTATTACCGAAAGCATTGCGTGGTGGTTCACTAGACTTACACTGTAAATTTTCCTATTTTTATGCACCAACCGGCTTCATATTGCATATTTCCAAACGACAAAGTTCATGTTTTATCTATTTTCACAGCTAGACATGCTGTTTTTCGTAGTTTTCACAATGAGTAAAGTCACTATTTCACCTGTCTCTAGACTTACAATGACAAATTACAGTGGTTTTATGTACCAACATGTTTAATATTAGATATATTCAAATGACAGAAGTCATGTGTTATCACTTTTCACAACTAGGTAAAGAACTTTTAACACATTTTGCTATAATCAAAGACATTGGATGGGGACTTTCTAGCCTTACAATGCAAATTTCCTTATTTGTATGTACCAACAAGGTTCATATTACGTATTTCCATAGGACAACCTTCGTACATTATCACTGTTCACAACTAGGCAAACAGCTTTTAACAATTGTTGGTATTACCAAAAGCATTGCGTGGTGGTTCACTAGGCTTACACTGTACATTTTCCTATTTTTATGCACCAACCGGCTTCATATTGCATATTTCCAAACGACGAAGGTCATGTTTTATCACTTTTCACAGCTAGCTAACCCGATTTAAACACTTTTCAATTGACAAACGACATGTTTTATTAGTTTTCTATATTATCAGGTTATATGAAACCACATTAAAATACGTTTACACTAAAAAACATAATGCATTTAACCACTTTTCACAATTAGGCAAACCGCGTTTCGCAAATACCTTGCAATAACCCGGGTGATATCACATGACATTAGCCAAGGCCGATAGCGCCTGTTGTTACCCATGACAATGACCTAGGACATTACACCCTGTTAATAGCTCATCCGGATATCACCATACTAACAAGCCATACTAATATAATATTCGTTATTAACACCAACACGACTAAAAAACCCTGATACAGGACTATCTGGCTAGGAACAACTGACACATTTCTTACAACTAAATACCGATACAATATAAGAGGCGTTGTTGTTATTAAACGATGCTTTTATTATGGTTTGGTTGTTACATCGAGTAAAATATATGTGTTTGTCCTATTGACATCTTTGTGTTTTATCATCACCAGGTCGCCCCGGGTAGCAAAGCCTACGCCTGTGAAACTTGTGGGAAAGAGTTTAAACGCGTATATACACTGCGTAGACATTGTCCGAATTTGCACATTAAGCGTCGATATAACTGTTCTGTTTGTAAGAGTGACTATTCTGATGTTGCGTCTTTACAGCGGCACGTAAAGAAACACCAAGAACAAATGAACGGGCGTGTTGGTCATGCATCCGCGCCGGTTACACCACTAACGTTATCAGTTTCACCCCCACATATGACTGGCTCTTCGTTAGCAGCAGTTTTGGAAATTACATCGCCCTTGTCGCTGTCTGCTACCTCTGAAAACAGTGTACCTCCATTATCACCACAACCACTACTACCAGACAATAACGGCACCATAAGAGCACTAACACCACGGGCACCTAACTCACCCCACTTTGATTTTTTAGCTGGTTTACCATTAGACATACAGCAAATATATATCGATAATTGGTCAACTATACATACACATATCACAGTTCGTAAGTCCAGCGCGACTTACACGTTTTTTCATCCCCCAACGATACCTCATATACAAGACTGGAATGAGGTTCTAAGACCCATGTTCACTGACCAAACTAAGAGGTTCAAAGTGAACTTTTCCAAACATTTGATATTACGGCATCGAGAGACATTAGAACCAAGATTTTTTCACGGCTCAGTTAACAACTCGGCTGTTTTAGAGTACCCAGCGCTGATAAATAATAGACACGACTTTGACCTCTTTGTTCAGAAAGTTAACGAATCTGACCCTATGAATGTTGCCCAGAATACGCGGCCAAATACCAAATATCAGCTGGAGAACATTGTGGGAACTTCTTTCGACTTATATTTTATAAACGACCATCCGTTGGGTTGAGTGTTTAGACAACCGACACAACCAATTGAAGCTGTTCTTATAGATAGTAAATGCTGACACCAACATATGCCCCTTTCTAACTACGCTATGTATGTCGTTCAAATGATTCAATAAACCATTATGAGGCAACCTGCGTTGTTAAATTTTTCTGTGAATGTCTTTTCTGTATTTGTCAGTATTTTTTAATATGTGCTTGTCTTTTAAAAAAATATATTTAGCTTGGTGTATATATTTGTCTATAACTGGGAAATATATGCAAACCATAACCAACAACAACGCCTCTTATATTGTATCGGTATTTAGTTGTAAGAAATGTGTCAGTTGTTCCTAGCCAGATAGTCCTGTATCAGGGTTTTTTTAGTCGTGTTGGTGTTAATAACGAATATTATATTAGTATGGCTTGTTAGTATGGTGATATCCGGATGAGCTATTAACAGGGTGTAATGTCCTAGGTCATTGTCATGGGTAACAACAGGCGCTATCGGCCTTGGCTAATGTCATGTGATATCACCCGGGTTATTGCAAGGTATTTGCGAAACGCGGTTTGCCTAATTGTGAAAAGTGGTTAAATGCATTATGTTTTTTAGTGTAAACGTATTGTAATGTGGTTTCATATAACCTGATAATATAGAAAACTAATAAAACATGTCGTTTGTCAATTGAAAAGTGTTTAAATCGGGTTAGCTAGCTGTGAAAAGTGATAAAACATGACCTTTGTCGTTTGGAAATATGCAATATGAAGCCGGTTGGTGCATAAAAATAGGAAAATGTACAGTGTAAGCCTAGTGAACCACCACGCAATGCTTTTGGTAATACCAACAATTGTTAAAAGCTGTTTGCCTAGTTGTGAACAGTGATAATGTACGAAGGTTGTCCTATGGAAATACGTAATATGAACCTTGTTGGTACATACAAATAAGGAAATTTGCATTGTAAGGCTAGAAAGTCCCCATCCAATGTCTTTGATTATAGCAAAATGTGTTAAAAGTTCTTTACCTAGTTGTGAAAAGTGATAACACATGACTTCTGTCATTTGAATATATCTAATATTAAACATGTTGGTACATAAAACCACTGTAATTTGTCATTGTAAGTCTAGAGACAGGTGAAATAGTGACTTTACTCATTGTGAAAACTACGAAAAACAGCATGTCTAGCTGTGAAAATAGATAAAACATGAACTTTGTCGTTTGGAAATATGCAATATGAAGCCGGTTGGTGCATAAAAATAGGAAAATTTACAGTGTAAGTCTAGTGAACCACCACGCAATGCTTTTGGTAATACCAACAATTGTTAAATGCTGTTTGCCTAGTTGTGAACAGTGATAAAACATGACTTCTGTCATTTGAATATATGTAACATTAAACATGTTGGTACATAAAACCACTGTAATTTGTCCTTGTAAGTCTAGAGACAGGTGAAATAGTGACTTTACTCATTGTGAAAACTACGAAAAACAGCATGTCTAGCTGTCAAAAGTGATAAATGCGTTGTGTTTGTTATGTTGTTAATGGCAACGTACTGAAAAATAGCTTTGTATGGTATCATAACTTAGACATGTGATAAAACATAACGAAAATCACTCAATTCGGATTGTGTAATTGCAAAAATAGTAATGACTGTTGAAAGCACACAAATAAAACAGGGTAAATGTGTTATCATGTTTGTGCAAAAATACTGAAATATGGGTTTGTATGGTATCTAATTTAGATAAATACTGATAAAACATAACGAACATCACTAAAATTGATAAATTCCGCAGGCCCACAAATAAAAACATGCTAAAATGTGTTATATTGTTAGTGGCAGCGTACTGAAAATGGTTTCTTTTGGTATGATAACATAGTAAAATTGGGTTGGTTACTTGTGAAAAAAATAATTTAAATGATGTACTTACACACATTTAAAAATGGAACCGTGTTTTGTATCTAAATGTCGTGAAATGCGCAACTGTAAGTATTGAAAAGAGATAAATACTGTCTGATCACACTGAAAGCTACCACCAACTTGCCTAGTTGTGAAAAAGTGATAAGTGATTATCCAACAGATAAAAACATGTCAAAAATTGTTATGTTGTTAATAGCAACGTACTGAAAAATAGCTTCGTATGGTATCATAACTTAGACATCTGATAAAACATAACGAAAATCACCCAATTCGGCTTGTGTAATTGCAAAAATAGTAATAACTGTTGAAAGCGAATAAATAAAACATGGTAAATGTGTTATGATGTTTGTGCAAAAGTACTGAAATATGGGTTTGTATGGTATCTAATTTAGATAACTACTGATAAAACATAACGAACATCACTAAAATTGATAAATGCCGAAGGCCACAAATAAAAACATGGCAAAATGTGTTATGTTGTTAGTGGCAACGTACTGAAAAATGGGTTCTTTTAGTATGATAACATAGTAAAAGTGGGTTGGTTACTTGTGAAAAAATTGTAAATGATGTACTTACACAAATAAAAAAAAAATGTGTTATAATGTTTGTGTAAAAGTACTGAAATATGTTTCGTGTGGTATGATAATTTAGACAAATGAAAAAACATAATGAAAATCACTAAAAGCAGATTGGTTAATTGTGGAAAATGGTACATGGTACAGTCACACAAATACAAACACGATAAAATTTGTCATGTTGTTACTGCAAAAATACTGAAATGTATTTTCGTATGACAATTTAGACAACTAATAAAACATCGAAAATCCGTATAAGTGGCTTATCTAGTTGTGAAAAAACACCAATAAATGTTAAGTTTACACAAATAAAACTTCTCAAATGTACTATGTTGTTAGTGAGAAAGGGCTGAAATGTGTTTTCGTGTGACTTGTTAATTTCGACATCTGATAAACACGCCGTTTGCGCTACTGAAATATGTTAATAAGAACCCTTTTAGTAGAGAAAAATAACTCAAAACACAGAGAGAACATAATTGAAGCTGCACATGAGAACCTAGTTTAAGACTCTAGCGAAAATATACTAAGAATATATTGGCCCAAAGTAGACCCTATTAGAAGTTAGTGAGACCATAATGATAATATGGTAGAACATAGTTGAAGAGCATACAGAGACCATCAAGCGACCATTGCTGAAGCGTGGCCTGAGAGAAGACTGTTTGGAGAATATTAGTTTTTGTGGTGTATATATGACATGGGTTTTACATTTGTATGGTCAGGATTGGCCAATGTGAGAACCACTTTAACATAACCATAAAATAATGAGAACTATTGGCCAAAGGCACATAATAATGTTTGCAGAATATTTTCTTTTGTGGTGTCAATGTTACGAGTTGTACATTCTCAAGGTCAGGTTTTTACAATTTGAGAACCACTTGAATATAAGTAGGAAATAATGAGAACCGTTGGCCAAAGGCACAGAAGTATGTTTGCAGAATATTAGCTTTTGTGGTGTCTATATGTCAGGGTTTTTACATTGCATGGTCAAGATTTTACAATTTGAGAACCGCTTGAATATAAGTATGAAATAATGAGAACCATTGGCCAAAGGCACAGAAGTATGTTTGCAGAATATTAGTTTTTGTGGTGTCTATATGGCTCGGGGGTTTACATTGTTATGGTCAGTATTTTACAATTTGAGAATCACTTGAATGTAAGCGGAAATCCCAAACATGCCCACTAAACAAATAAGGTCATTTAATTCCCACAATCAGATAACAGGTTTATGGTGAGCACTGTCGGCGTGGTTCACACGCACGCGGGCGAATAAAAGCTATTAGTGCCAGATGTCGCTACCTGTCGTTATCGGGGAAATCTTGTGAGAATTTCCGTTGGCTCAGACACACGTGGGCGAAGAAAAGTCATTAGTGTCAGCTGTCGTTACCTGGCGTTATCGGGGAAATCTTGTAAGGGAATTTCTTAGTGCAAATTATTTAAACTTTATTGTGGCTTAAAACAAATGTTAACATACGCACATGTATGTATGTATGTGTGTGTATGTATGTATGTATGTATGTATGTATGTATGTATGTATGTATGTATGTATGTATGTATGTATGTATGTATGTATGTATGTATGTATGTATGTATGTATGTATGTATGTATGTATGTATGTATGTATGTATGTATGTATGTATGTATGTATGTATGTATGTATGTATGTATGTATGTGTGTGTGTGTCTGTGTGTGTGTGTGTGTGTGTGTTTGTGTGTGTGTGTGTATGTATGTATGTATGAACGGTTGAAATATATTAGTTTTAAATTCCTTATTTTAAAATCCTAGTACACCATTAATTCCCACAATCAGATAACAGGTTTATGGTGAGCACCTCCGTTGGCGTGGTTCACACGCACGCGGGTGAAGAGAAAGCTATTAATGCCAGATGTTGCTACCTGTCGTTATCGCGGAAATCTTGTAAGGATTTTCACACGGAAAAGTACGCGTCTGTAGTATTTCATCAATCAAGTGGCCCACCGCTAAGTAACTCAGTGGAAAATTACGGTTCAGCTGACCTTTTGTTATGTCGCCGACCTAGTTGAGAATGACCGACCTTCAACCGGTCAGCCACCCTGGTAGTTTCCGTTACTTCTAAACCAGAACAAAATAAGACAGTGGAAATGTTTAAGTGAAAAAGACCAATATTTTCTTCAACCGGGTTGAACAAAAGTTAAATAGGGCAGTGAGCCCCACCGATATCATGATCCCCACCCCACCCGCGTAGGCCGGGCACACACACACCGCGCGATTTCTGCCGGTTTTAACCGATTTCCAACGGTTTCGATTGCCACCATATTGGATGTGCAAGCACACTCAGCACATTCGATTACACACTCAGCACATTCGATTGCACACTCGGCACGACCTCGCCCGCCAGAGTATTTTGTTATATGAGCTATATTAGCACACTCGGCACATCCAGCACACTCGCGGCTCGTTCCATGCAAGATACACTACTGACACAACCAACTCCGCAGCTACATGTATACAAAGTTCAAGATTGGCAACACTGCCATGTGTACATGTGTACTTGTGGACCATATTTTTCAGGGATACCAGGAACATGAAGTACTGAGGTAAATACCCTGCCCCAGAGAAGCAACAATGGAAGAAAACATCTACGGACCTCTTCAAGAGTTACAGCCAAGTTCATAGTAGAAACACAACTTGTTCTTCTTCTTCTTCTCGTTCGCAGTTTGACATGTCTACACAACAAGTTCGGTTTGCTTAATAAATGCTGATGTATTTGAAAGCTCCTCAGTGCTCCCATACATCTTTCTGTGGATATCCATCTCTGTGGGCCAGTGTTCTTCCCTTAACTGGTTTAGTGTATTGCAATCTTGCAGGATTTGTTCAGCGGTCTCTACTGCCTCCCCACAAGGGCAGAGGTGATGAGACCAGTCTTAGTCTATTTAAATGGCTGTTTAATGTGTTGTGTCCTGTTCTGAGGCGGATGATAATAACCTGCTCTGCTCTGTTGAGATAGTGGTAATTGGCTTTTGGTTGGTCAACTTTCCTGATGGCTTTGATGAGATTCCTCTGTTCTTGGTCGGTGATTTCTTGGTCTTTTTGTTCCTGTTTCTCCATCCTTTGCCAGCCTATCTGCCTCTTAATTTCCTGGTATGCCACAGGTATAAGCATGTCCCAGGCGAAAGAAAGAAGAAAATGTTGTACCCCATTGCGCGTCACGTCGTGAGGCAAATAAAATATTGGCAAACAATGAAGAACACGAAGTGAGTTCTCGCAGTAAAACTCAACATGTTCGTGAATGTGAGTTCTCGCAGTAAAACTCAACATGTTCGTGAATGCGTGTGTTTCTGTCAATATTTCACGAAAAAGATTCCGGTGAGCGGATGTTTACCCTTAACTTAAATTTGCATCTTCCGTGACCTATGATTTGATTCAATATTCTATATATGGCATCACGTGTCAGTTTCTACATTTTTATAACAGTTATATTTACAGAATACAGCCGGAACCAGACACGATAATCCGTTCTCAGATAATCGAGATTCAACTGATTTTGCCCTTTCCAAGGTGTTGCCTTTAAACTGATCATTATCTCTGGCATGTCCCACTGTCAGCAGAACGCGTGCATGCCACAGCTGAGATGTTCTAGAGTCACTAAGATACGTTGACACTAGTAGACTGTGACACGAGAAGATTGTGTCACGCGCGTGAGTAGTAATATGACAACTTGCCAGGTGACATTAGACGATCTTTGAAGGAAAGACACTGACTTGGGAGCTAATTGTGTCACCGTGTGATATTTGACAGACTGTGGGAATATATTTCAACATGACTGATAGTTGTGTCACTATTGTGATATTTGACATGAACTAACCGCTTGATATCTGATATTTCAGTTAGATACAATACTAATACCGTTCATTTTACTGTCATTAAAAAATCACTCTGGACCGGGAACTAATTCAAACAATTCATCACTTGTTCTATTAAGGCAGAAAAATAGCATAAAATGGGGATACAAGAAAAGAAATTCTACCAGAAGTTAATTAGCATCAAGTGCCTTCAACCACCTAACAAACATCTGGAAATTTAAAAAACAATAAGTGAATCCAGCAAACGACGAATGTTCACATCTAATGTCATTTCCGAATAAATATTTAGTTGCGAAAGTTGAACAATTTCCGAATAAATATTTGGTTGCGAAAGTTGAACAATTTCCGAATAAATATTTGGTTGCGAATGTTGAACAATTTCCGAATAAATATTTGGTTGCGAAAGTTGAACAATTTCCGAATAAATATTTGGTTGCGAATGTTGAAAAATAACACGCGCGCTCAAGAAGAAATTAAATTCATTAGAATATAAATGTCTTAGAAAACTGTTAAATATTGGTTGGGAAAAATTCACATTAAACATGAAAGTAAGAGAATACACCATAACAGCAATATGATTCTACAACAATAAGAAGAAAATGCTGGACTTATATCGGACATGTACGAGTATAGATGGACTCGTACTTAGAATGAATGGAACATATCTGCCACTACAAGCACTAAAATGGGTACCAGACGGCAACACAAAATTAATTAAATAAATAGGTAAAACATGAAAGACACTTTTCAGAACAAACATCAGAGAGGGTATGACTACATGACTCGACAACAAGTAAGCATTACATGACATGATTCGACAACAAGTAAGCATTACATGACATGACTCGACAACAAGTAAGCATTACATGACATGATTCGACAACTAGTAAGCATTACATGACATGACTCGAACTGGAGAGCTCTGGTTTCTTCTCTATGCACCGTATTTGGCACTGAAGAAACATAGACAGACAGACAGGAAGGCAGGCAGGCAGGCAGGCAGTAAGGTACGTTAGGCTAGGTTAGGTTAGACAGATAGATTAGATAGACAGACAGGTAGCCAGGAAGGCACAGGCATACAGACAGACAGGACAGGGCAGGACAGGACAGGACAGGACATGACAGACATACTGACAGACAGACAGACAGACAGACAGACAGACAGACAGACAGACAGACAGATAGACAGACAGACAGACAGACAGAGAGACAGAGAGATAGATAGATAGATAGATAGATAGATAGATAGATAGATAGATAGATAGATAGATAGATAGATAGATAGATAGATAGATAGATAGATAGATAGATAGATAGATAGATAGATAGATAGATAGATAGATAGATAGATAGATAGATAGATAGATAGATAGATAGATAGATAGATAGATAGATAGATAGATAGATAGATAGATAGATAGATAGATAGATAGATAGATAGATAGATAGATAGATAGATAGATAGATAGATAGATAGATAGATAGATAGATAGATAGATAGATAGATAGGACGGGCGGGCGTGTTGACGGGCGGGCAGACAGATTAAACAAATAGATAGTGGTCAACATCTGTTCCGTCAGCGATAGGCTCATGTTCTCATCCAACAATAATGACCAGGACACTGAGCTTATACACTTTTAGATGGTCGACGTAACGGCAAGTAGAGCATGTATGGGAATGTTGCTAGTGATGCGATAATCAATACAAAGTAACTGTGTTTTCTATCGGCAGTTTCAACCCTGCTATTCAATTTACATCTAATATCTCCACTGTTTCTGTCAACTTTCTTGACATTATTGTCACCATTCATCCCCCTTACCTCAGCACATCAGTCTACTATAAACCCACTGATGCACATGGCTTTCTGCTCTATCCTTCTGCTTGTCGAAACTCTCTACCGTAATCACAGCTTCTTCGCCTGCGTCGCTTATGTAGCGATTACAATAATTTTGATGAGGGCACGCAGGTATCTGTGTAAATGACCCTGATATCATGCATGCTGGTTGAGTAAATGACCGTGCTGTCATGAATGTTGGTTGAGTAAATGGCTGTGATATCATGCATGCTGGTTGAGTAAATGACCGTGCTGTCATGAATGTTGGTTGAGTAAATGGCTGTGATATCATGCATGCTGGTTGAGTAAATGACCGTGCATACATGCTGGCTTGGAAAACAATGTGACTGAACATGCAATGGATGAAGCATGTTGTGAGGGCATGTCCTGGACAGGACGGTAGGCGGGTGTAACTAATGATTGTAAATCTTCTAACGTGAGCAGACTACCATGACATAATGTTATAAGGGGGATGTGTATATGTCCATTATTGTCTTTCCCCAGGTGAATGATGGTTGATCGTATCCACACTTGCCGTTAAGCGTAATTGTAGATTTTCAGTTGTCGTTCCAAGGCGAGATATGTCACCTTGTGTGCCTTCAGTCCATGTTTGTTCAAGGCTATCTTGATGTTTTCTATCCACTATTGTCACGTCCTATCGTCAGCTTATATCCGGATATTCTTGTATTATATGCTCTTATTGGTATTTGGTTTGATTTCATTCTCATAAGGTGACCGAACCATTTTACTTGCTGTCTTTCAATATGTTCAATAAAAGACATTATACCAGCACATTTCCTAATTAAGATGAGTAGTGTAGCTCAACAGCAGTGACATGTAGGTAGCCAAAGGAAACTAGTAAACCAATACAGAGTGGCTGGGGCCATTCGTTACATGCTGAGGTATACCTCGAGGAGAAGATCAATCACTAATGGACCGATGGATCGAGGCGGAGTAAAAATGAAGCGTCGATTATCATGAGGAACATCTGATAGAAGAATAAATGATGATTGAATTCATTAGTCGTCGGCAGCTTTGTGGCGGCGAGGTACCGGGCACATCTGTGATCGCCAATGTATCGGATTCGAAACTGACCACAGGAATTTGTGCATCTGGGCCATCCAGAAATCAATGACAAACTACTAAACGTGTTTATATTGGTTGGCAAATCTATATAGCCAATAAATTATAGGTTGATGACCAAATGGCATAAACAACAAATTATGTAGAATTGACACGAGTACCTACAACCATCATCTATGTGAGACAATAGGAAAATAAATCAAGTGTGGACAGTCATGGGTAGCCTGACATAGTGAACATTTTGATCAGATTGTGTCACATGTCCATGGGTAGATGACACAGAGTGTGTCACATGTACATGGGTAGCTGACACAGAGTGTGTCACATGTACATTGGTAGCTGACACAGAGTGTGTGACATGTACATGGGTAGATGACACAGAGTGTGTGACATGTACATGGGTAGATGACACAGTGTGTGTGACATGTACGTGGGTAACTGACACAAAGTGTCTGACATGTACATGGGTAACTTACACAGAGTGTGTGACATGTACATGGGTAGATGACACAGTGTGTGTGACATGTACATGGGTAGATGACACAGTGTGTGTGACATGTACATGGGTAACTGACACAGAGTGTGTGACATGTACATGGGTAGATGACACAGAGTGTGTGACATGTACATGGGTAGATGACACAGAGTGTGTGACATGTACATGGGTAGATGACACAGAGTGTGTGACATGTACATGGGTAGATGACACAGAGTGTGTGACATGTACATGGGTAGATGACACAGTGTGTAATATGTACATGGGTAACTGACCGATAATGTTGTAGTAATACACAGATGTACTCACACACATGCAACACAGTCACATGGCACAATCTCAAGACAGAATCACAAGACACAATCAGAAGACATAATCACTAGACACAATCACAAGGCACTATCACAAGACATAATCCCAAGACACTATCATAGAAACAATCACAAGAAATATCCACAAGACACAATCATATATATAGATGACATAGTCAATAGAGAAATCAATATGTCCTGGTTATGTTGTGATGCCTACAAGAATGACAACAGGGTGTTTGATGCCTACAAGAATGACAACAGGGTGTGTGATGCCTACAAGAGTGACAACAGGGTGTTTGAGAAATGTCTGTCGACTTCTAACACCAGGCTTCATACAGATTTAAATAAAAACGGTGAATGCCTCCCTCAGTTGTTGATTGGGATATCATTTTACATGACGATATTCCCCAGCTCCCAGAGCATGCTGCGTCTCCAGCTCCCAAAGCATGCTGCGTCCCCATCTCACAGAGCATGTGCGACATCACGATGGACATGAGGGCAACTACTAATGTCATACAGATGGGACCTATTGATGTCATACAAATGGCACCTATTAATGTCATACATATGACACCTACTGACGTCATACAGATGCCAACTACTGATGTCATACAGATGACACCTACTGATGTCATACATATGGCACCTACTAATGTCATACATATGACACATACTGACGTCATACTGATGTCATAAAAATGGCACCTACTGATGTTATACAGATGGCACCTACTAATGTCATACATATGGCACATACTGACGTCATACAGATGGCACCTACTAATGTCATACATATGGCACCTACTGACGTCATACAAATGGCACCTACTGATGTTATACATATGGCACCTACTAATGTCATACATATGGCACCTACTGACGTCATACAAATAGCACCTACTGATGTTATACAGATGGCACCTACTAATGTCATACATATGGCACCTACTGACGTCATACAGATGCCAACTACTGATGTCATACAAATAGCACCTTCTGATGTTATACAGATGCACGTACTGGTGTAACACTGACGCAATTTAAATGTAACACTTTCCTACAACTTAAATTGATGTTACCAACATGACAATCAAATTGAATATTTGATCTTTGCCTATTTCCGATCATCCAGATTTTGATTGTTCACATCTGGCTTGATTGTTCACATCTGACAGTTTTTCTATCGCCTGCCAGTCATTTCCGTTTCTTACAGATGCGCGTGACAATCTTGCTGTGGAAAGAAATGAAGTGTTTATTGAATGCTCAGGTTATTGAAACATTATGCGATGTTATTTCATGATTCATTCATGAATTCAAACCCGACGGGCCTGTACTGTGGTGCAGCGTCTAGAAGACTTCAGAAGTACTCACTCAGCTCAAAGACTTCATTCATAATTGTGTGTCTGCATCTTCATCTGTCGCTGCTAAACAGTGGAACGTGTGATATATGAATTGAAAGATGTCGTGATGAACAAATTTAGGCATTGATCAATGGAAGAAATATGATTGAAAGAAACGAGATGTCGATGTGGTATAATACGAAAATAAGAAACGAGATGGCGATGTGGTATAATACGAAAATAAGAAACGAGTTGGCGATGTGGTATAATATGAAAATAAGAAACGTGTTGGCGATGTGGTATAATACGAAAATAAGAAACGAGATGGCGATGTGGTATAAGGCATAGATAAGAAACGAGCTGGCGATGGGTTTAATACGAAAATAAGAAACGAGTTGGCGATGTGGTATAACACGAAAATAAGAAACGAGTTGTCGATGTGGTATAAGGCGAAGATAAGAAACGAGTTGTCGATGTCGTATAAGGCGAAGATAAGAAACGAGTTGTCGATGTAGTATAAGGCGAAGATAAGAAACGAGTTGTCGATGTGGTATAAGGCGAAGATAAGAAACGAGTTGTCGATGTGGTATAAGGCGAAGATAAGAAACGAGTTGTCGATGTGGTATAAGGCGAAGATAAGAAACGAGTTGTCGATGTGGTATAAGGCGAAGATCTCGTTTTGTTATTAGTTCATCACAGCCGTACAAATATCGTTGTATGGGAGTGTGATGATCGTTGTATGGGAGTGTGATGATCGTTGTATGGGAGTGTGGCGTTGATGATGATGTTAAATCATGATGATGACGGTGTTGACGATAGTAATGATGAGTTCATCATGATGATATTCTTTGGTAGATGATGACATCATCTTAGCAAAGTTTGTATGGTATTGACTGTCTCTCGATGGTAAAGCAACTGTGACTCTATTCCTTAACCGTCGTCATCTGAGTTCATTCTCAACCTCCCGCTGAATATTTGCATCTAGTCCGGACATCCTCAACCTCCCGCTGAATATTTGCATCTAGTCCGGACATTCTCAACCTCCCGCTGAATATTTGCATCTAGTCCGGAAATTCATTACGATGTACAGGGTTATACATCTTGGCTGCGATGTTGTTTTTTTTTGCGATGTATTTTCAACATATATTTTATATTCCTGTGACATATGACCTAATATTCGATCAGCATGGCGTTACAGCATTAGAACGGTAGCACTAGCGGCAGAAGAATTCAGACAAGAAACTGCAAGACAGAAGCGGACACGTAGAAAAGAAAAAACATCTCAACCTCACACAGATACCTTCTATTGTTGTCAATTCTGTAAAAGAACATTTTGTGCGCGCATTGGACTTGCTAGTCATTTAAAAACGCACTATTAACTTTATTATTTTATTATTTATTGTTATTATTATTATGGTTGAGTTTTTGGTCATCGTCGATCACGACGGACGAACATCATCATCATCATCAATATTCGACCATATCACCTGCTCTATTGAAACACGAGAGATTCTGACACCTGTATGATGTCATTCCTGCTATACAATAATTTAACGCTCTTTTATCCTTAGGAATGTAAACTCAAAATAACTTTACTAAAATGATTTTGGGGCAATGAGAGTTCTACTAGTTCAATGACAGCACTCCACTGTGAGTTCTACTAGTTCAATGACAGCACTCCACTGTGAGTTCTACTAGTTCAATGACAGCACTCCACTGTGAGTTCTACTAGTTCAATGACAGCACTCCACTGCGAGTTCTACTAGTTCAATGACAGCACTCCACTGTGAGTTCTACTAGTTCAATGACAGCACTCCACTGTGAGTTCTACTAGTTCAATGACAGCACTCCACTGTGAGTTCTACTAGTTCAATGACAGCACTCCACTGTGAGTTCTACTAGTTCAATGACAGCACTCCACTGCGAGTTCTACTAGTTCAATGACAGCACTCCACTGTGAGTTCTACTAGTTCAATGACAGCACTCCACTGCGAGTTCTACTAGTTCAATGACAGCACTCCACTGGGTCTTAGGATCCTAATGTTTAGAAGTGTACACTTTAAGAAACAAGAGGCGGTTTCTTTATCGCCTTAATTTTCCACCATGGGGGATAGAACAAGAATCTTCCGGAGACTTGATGTCCTCTGAGTGAACACAGACAGACTTGACATGGTTATGTTAGGAGAATAAAGAGAAACATGTTTAAGAGATCCCGGATGGGTCAGGTGGAGATATTGGAAGTGTCAGGTGAAGAGAGCATTAAAACTATGCTAACCAAAGAAAATAGACCCTTGTACAGAATGGTAGAAAAATGAAATCAGAGCCACGCAATATACACATGGTATAAATTTGCCATCAGAACTACGCAATGTACAAATGGTATAAATGTGCCATCAGAACTACGCAAGGTTCAAATGGTATAAATATGCCATCAGAACTACGCAATGTACAAATGGTATACATGTGCCATCAGTACTACGCAATGTACACATCAGTTGGCAACAGAATTCATTGAAAGTGGAAGCAGACGTTCAAGGCATGAGTTATAAGCGTTCACCTAAGGATGGTGTAGACAGATGGATGTGTTGTTCAGAATGCAAGCAGCTGATGCCCGCTACAGCACACATTGAAAAGGTAATTTGATCAGAAGGAAGCAGTGTTTTGTCTCGCTAGAGGAGCGCAGTTCAGAGCGAAGTTTTCCTTCTCGAAACGAGGCCATTAGAAACGAGTTTAGAAACGAGGCCATAAGAGAAAGAGTGGGTGTCATATCAATTCTACAATACATACAAAACCAACAGATACAATGGTGTGGTCATCTGGAAAGAATGCCGTGTGATTTATTAGTTTATAAAGCATATACGAAGAGAGGAGAAGCAGAAATAAGAGCCAGAGGTAGACCTAGAGTACGCTGGATCGACAACATCAAAGAGACATTACACGAACACCAAATAACATTATCTGAAGCTGCAAGAAAAGCGAGAACAAGAACATTGTATCTCCCTCGACACCCGTACAGTGAGAACAAGAACATTGTATCTCCCTCGACACCCGTAAAGGGTAAAAGAGAAAGGAAAGAAGAAGAAGAAGAAGAAGAAGAGGAGCGCAGTAGCCTAGTAGAAAGTGAGCTTGCTTGCTATCATCGGGTTACAGCGTACCAAGTTCGAAACCACGACCGGACCCACACACAGAAATAAAAAAATCCGCATTGTGATTTCTCGCTTTACACGACCACTCCTCCAGTCGACTTACATGAGTACATGAGTACCTGACGCATGAGTTAGGGGAGGTAAAGACATCAAGGAAGGGAACTGGCCACCCCACCAAATAGTTGCTGCGGATTAGTACATGAAGAGTTATCTTCATTCCCGACGGCAGATGCCATGGGACCTACCTTTACTTGTCTGGATCACAATTTAGTGTGACTAGAGTTTATGGTAGTAATCAGAACAATGGTTTGAAAATAAATGCAGGCCTAAACTGTCTAAAGTGTATGCATGACTTTAGACAGTCATTCCTATCGGTAGGCGTGGGACATACCTTTACTTTACAACTCGCGCTAACAGCATCCTCTCACAACTCGCGTTAACAGCAACCTCACACAACTCGCGTTAACAACAGCCTCACACAACTCGCGTTAACAACAGCCTCAAACAACTCGCGTTAACAGCAACCTCACACAACTCGCGTTAACAGCAGCCTCACACACCTCGCGTTAACAGCAACCTCACACAACCCAATTTAACAGCAACCGCACACAACTCGCGTTAACAGCAGCCTCACACACCTCGCGTTAACAGCAGCCTCACACACCTCGCGTTAACAGCAGCCTAGTATAACTTCTCAATTCTCACATCTTTCATACAATTCTGTGACAACAATTCTGACTTGTTTCATTCAGTTATGTGACATAATTTCTCACAGCCTAACAAGGCTTGAAGCTGATGATCGGCGTAACAAAAAAAAACAAAGAGTAATCACACAGACTTTATCCAGTTAAATCAAACTCTCAGATTCACTTGTAGACACGCTTCTCTTATGTTCGCCATCACATCTCAACATTATAAAAACATGATTGCGCGATAAGGGCCTCATTTGATTGTTCATTCAATCAATTAATTCGATCGATATCTCCTTGTTATGTTGGTTTTCCTGTCGAGTTTTTACTGTTTCTAAGAACACGATGTTTGCTTGTCGCTGAGACTGTATCTCTGTCTGTGTTTTGTGTCCATTTGTCTCCAGTGTCCAAGCGTTTGTCTGTGTTTATTGTGAAGTGTTTGTCTGTGTTTAATGTGAAGTGTGTGTTTGTGTTGAATGTCGAGGTGTGTGTCTGTATTTAATGTCGAAGTGTTTGTGTGTATTCAATGTCGAAGTGTGTGTGTGTATTCAATGTCGAAGTGTTTGTGTGTATTCAATGTCGAAGTGTTTGTGTGTATTCAATGTCGAAGTGTTTGTGTGTATTCAATGTCGAAGTGTTTGTGTGTATTCAATGTCGAAGTGTTTGTGTGTATTCAATGTCGAAGTGTATGTGTGTATTCAATGTCGAAGTGTTTGTGTGTATTCAATGTCGAAGTGTTTGTGTGTATTCAATGTCGAAGTGTTTGTGTGTATTCAATGTCGAAGTGTTTGTGTGTATTCAATGTCGAAGTGTTTGTGTGTATTCAATGTCGAAGTGTTTGTGTGTATTCAATGTCGAAGTGTTTGTGTGTATTCAATGTCGAAGTGTTTGTGTGTATTCAATGTCGAAGTGTTTATCTGTATGTAACGTCCAAGTGTTTATCTGTATGTAACGACCAAGTGTTTATCTGTATGTAACGTCCAAGTGTTTATCTGTATGTAACGACCAAGTGTTTATCTGTATGTAACGTCCAAGTGTTTATCTGTATGTAACGACCAAGTGTTTATCTGTATGTAACGACCAAGTGTTTATCTGTATGTAACGTCCAAGTGTTTATCTGTATGTAACGTCCAAGTGTTTATCTGTATGTAACGACCAAGTGTTTATCTGTATGTAACGACCAAGTGTTTATCTGTATGTAACGACCAAGTGTTTATCTGTATGTAACGTCCAAGTGTTTATCTGTATGTAATGTCGAATTGCTTGTCTGTTTGTTATGTCTAAGAAGTGTTTTGTCTTTCTTTACAATGTCTGTATTTAATTTCCAAATGTATGTATTTTATTTCGAAGTGTGTTGTACCAAGATGGTTGTCGAAGTGTTTGTCTGTTTTAGCATCCTAGTGTTTGTCTGTGTTTAGCGTCCAAGTGTTTGTCTGTTTTAGCATCCTAGTGTTTGTCTGTGTTTAGCATCCAAGTGTTTGTCTGTTTTAGCATCCTAGTGTTTGTCTGTGTTTAGCGTCCAAGTGTTTGTCTGTTTTAGCATCCTAGTGTTTGTCTGTGTTTAGCATCCAAGTGTTTGTCTGTTTTAGCATCCTAGTGTTTGTCTGTGTTTAGCGTCCAAGTGTTTGTCTGTTTTAGCATCCTAGTGTTTGTCTGTATTTAGCGTCCACGTGTTTGTCTGTGTTTAGCGTCCAAGTGTTTGTCTGTGTTTAGCGTCCAAGTGTTTGTAAGTGTTTAGCGTCCAAGTGTTTGTCTGTGTTTAGCGTCCAAGTGTTTGTCTGTGTTTAGCGTCCAAGATTGTGTCTGTGTTTAGCGTCAAAGTGTTTGTCTGTGTTTAGCGTCCAAGTGTTTTTCTGTGTTTAGCGTCCAAGTGTTTGTCTTTGTTTAGCGTCGAAGTGTTCGTATTTAATGTGGAATTTTGTATAGTACACGAAATGTGGCATTAGTTTTGGTTATTCTAATGTTGACAGCAGTTACAAGGTGTGTGAGATTGCTGCCGAGATATGTTAAGCTGTTATTTGTGATGTTTGTGTTAGCAAGTCTGAATTTCTTTTTCTGTGATTGTTATATGTGAATGGTTGCTGATCCAGCGGTCCATGGGCTCATGCTCTTTAACCAAAGTTATATGTGAATAGAAAAAGGGTTTTTTTGGTGCGGTTTGTTTGGTGCACATTCTTTGGTGCGTTTTGTTAGGTGCGGTTTGTTTGGTGCGTTTTATTTGGTGCGGTTTGTTTGGTGCGCTTTGTTTGGTGCGGTTTGTTTGGTGCGTTTTGTTTGGTACGGTTCGTTTGGTGCGTTTTGTTTGGTGAGGTTTCAGTAAGTTAGCCTAGGGTGACCTGCATATTGTCTGCAGGTTTCAGTAAGTTAGCGTAGGGTGACCTGCATATTGTCTGCAGGTTTCAGTAAATTAGCCTAGGGTGACCTGCATATTGTCGGAAGTTTTCAGTAAGTTAGCCTAGGGTGACCTGCATATTGTCTGCAGAATCAGCATACAGTACACAATTATCTGCACAGAGAAGTTCCCTGAGCATTGTGTCACTCACCTGAGTTTTGTGTCTCTCACTTTAGTGTGAGTTTTGTGTCTCTCACCTTAGTTTTGTGTTTCTCACCTTAGTTTTGTGTCTCTCACCTTAGTTTTGTGTTTCTCACCTTAGTTTTGTGTTTCTCACCTTAGTTTTGTTTCTCACCTTAGTTTTGTGTCTCTCACCTTAGTTTTGTGTTTCTCACCTTAGTTTTGTGTCTCTCACTTTAGTGTGAGTTTTGTGTCTCTCACCTTAGTTTTGTGTTTCTCACCTTAGTTTTGTGTCTCTCACCTTAGTTTTGTGTTTCTCACCTTAGTTTTGTGTCTCTCACCTTAGTTTTGTGTTTCTCACCTTAGTTTTGTGTCTCTCACCTTAGTTTTGTGTTTCTCACCTTCGTTTTGTGTCTCTCACTTTAGTGTGAGTTTTGTGTCTCTCACATTAGTTTTGTGTTTCTCACCTTAGTTTTGTGTCTCTCACCTTAGTTTTGTGTTTCTCACCTTAGTTTTGTGTCTCTCACCTTAGTTTTGTGTTTCTCACCTTAGTTTTGTGTCTCTCACCTTAGTTTTGTGTTTCTCACCTTAGTTTTGTGTCTCTCACCTTAGTTTTGTGTTTCTCACTTTTAGTTTTATGTCTCTCACCTTAGTTTTGTGTTTCTCACCTTAGTTTTGTGTCTCTCACCTTAGTTTTGTGTTTCTCACCTTAGTTTTGTGTCTCTCACTTTAGTGTGAGTTTTGTGTCTCTCACCTGAGTTCTGTGTTTCTCACCTGAGTTTTATGTCTCTCACCTGAGTTTTGTGTCTCTCACCTGAGTTTTGTGTCTCTCACCTGAGTTTTGTGTCTCTCACCTGAGTTTTGTGTCTCTCACCTGAGTTTTGTGTCTCTCACCTGAGTTTTGTTTCTCTCACCTGAGTTTTATGTCTCTCACCTGAGTTTTGTTTCTCTCACCTGAGTTTTGTGTCTCTCACCTGAGTTTTGTGTCTCTCACCTGAGTTTTGTGTTTCTCACCTTAGTTTTGTGTCTCTCACCTGAGTTTTATGTCTCTCACCTGAGTTTTATGTATCTCACCTGAGTTTTATGTCTCTCACCTGAGTTTTATGTCTCTCACCTGAGTTTTGTTTCTCTCACCTGAGTTTTATGTCTCTCACCTGAGTTTTATGTCTCTCACCTGAGTTTTGTGTCTCTCACCTGAGTTTTGTTTCTCTCACCTGAGTGTGAGTTTTGACTTGCAAACGTCGAAGAAAGAAAAGTGTAGCGTCTGTTCAGCATTTTATTTGTATTCCTTGTTGCATCACGTGATCGAGATGTGTATGCAGGTCTGGCAGACAATATCAGGCTGAGATCTAGAATGCATCCTTGTGTTAACCCCATGTGTGGCAGGAAACATCTGCTGATGACACTCCGTAATGTCGTCATGGTACTGGGGTACTGTTTTTGTTGTATTCGGTTTATATAACAGTCTGGCAATTAATTATAACATGATTTTATCCATGTTGGATTTTGTTGTTTGATATATTCAGCTCTGTGGTACACACGAACACGCGAACACACATGCGCGCACACAAACGAACGCACCCACACGCATACACGCATACACGCATACATCACGAGAAGAGGAAAGTTGTAACAACAGGCAAGTTGAAGAGCGAGAAGGGTAGGAATAGACTAAGCGAGAACATGCTTGCCAACCTGCCATCGTGACATGGGAGAACATGCTTGCCAACCTGCCATCGTGACATGGGAGAACATGCTTGCCAACCTGCCATCGTGACATGGGAGAACATGCTTGCCAACCTGCCATCGTGACATGTGAGAACATGCTTGCCAACCTTACTTCGTGACATGTGAGAACATGCTTGCCAACCTGCCATCGTGACATGTGAGAACATGCTTGCCAACCTGCCATCGTGACATGTGAGAACATGCTTGCCAACCTGCCATCGTGACATGTGAGAACATGCTTGCCAACCTGCCATCGTGACATGTGAGAACATGCTTGCCAACCTGCCATCGTGACATGTGAGAACATGCTTGCCAACCTTACTTCGTGACATGTGAGAACATGCTTGCCAACCTTACTTCGTGACATGTGAGAACATGCTTGCCAACCTTACTTCGTGACATGTGAGAACATGCTTGCCAACCTTACTTCGTGACATGTGAGAACATGCTTGCCAACCTTACTTCGTGACATGTGAGAACATGCTTGCCAACCTGCCATCGTGACATGTGAGAACATGCTTGCCAACCTTACTTCGTGACATGTGAGAACATGCTTGCCAACCTGCCATCGTGACATGTGAGAACATGCTTGCCAACCTTACTTCGTGACATGTGATAACATGCTTGCCAACCTGCCATCGTGGCATGTGAGAACATGCTTTGCCAACCTGCCATCGTGACATGGGAGAACATGCTTGCCAACCTGCCATCTTGACATGGGAGAACATGCTTGCCAACCTGCCATCGTGACATGTGAGAACATGCTTGCCAACCTGCCATCGTGACATGTGAAAACATCGCGATCGAAAACGATTGACAGGACACAAAACAGAAGGCTGTGGAAAGACATGATGGCCACCGTGATATGACATGGAACATAAGTCATGATATGTGCATACACCTGGTTTTGTCCACGTACAATATATCCTACGAGTGAACATCATAAACAAATGTAGCGTGAATCTTCTTCTTTGATTCAGAAGTGGTATCACTTGTATGACTGACACCAGCTTGACTGTGACGCGAGTGATTGCGCCTTTCTAGTTATGATTTAGTTAGGACGGATGTATCACTTCATGTGAAAACATGTGACAATATTGCAATTCATCATCACGTGTCTATAGGAAGATCAGAGACAAACCGTTCGTCACTGCTGAGTGTTTAATTCTCGCCTCACTCACTGCTCGCTCGTCCTTGACTCACATAAACATATTATCATCACCGGATATTAACTCTACAATTGAATTGTTTGCATTATTCTAGGATATCTGTCAGCATTGTTACATCTGTCAGCATTGTTACATCTGTCAGCATTGTTACATCTGTCAGCATTGTTACATCTGTCAGCATTGTTACATCTGTCAGCATTGTTACATCTGTCAGCATTGTTACATCTGTCAGCATTGTTACATCTGTCAGCATTGTTACATCTGTCAGCATTGTTACATCTGTCAGCATTGTTACATCTGTCAGCATTGTTACATCTGTCAGCATTGTTACATCTGTCAGCATTGTTACATCTGTCAGCATTGTTACTTCTTCTTCTTCTTCTTTCGTTCACTTGAAACATGTCTATATCTGTAATTCTGTCTCCTTAATAAAACTCACTGTCTTTTGTAGTTCATACAGTGTCCCATAGAGCTTTGATTCCAGTGTTGTTTCCTCTGGCCAATATGTCTGCCTCAGCGTTTCATGCTCAGAACACTCTTGAAGTATATGTTTGGCACTCTGTGCTGCCTGTCCACATGTACACATGGCCGTGTTGCCAATCTTGAACTTTGTATACATGTGACTTCGGAGTCGGTTGTGTCCTGTTCTGAGACGTAGAATTATAGCTTGTTCTGATCTGTTCATATTGTGATAGTCATCTTGTGTTGGTGTTTGTGGCTTTCTTATTGACTTTATCATCTGTTTTTTCTGATGGTAGCTGATTGGTATATCTGGTTGGTCTTCGGCAGCACCTTCCTTAGCCAGTTGGTCTGCTTTTTCATTTCCTGGTATTCCACAGTGAGAGGGTATCCACTGCATGGTTACCCTATACTGGTAAGACAATTCGCTAAGTAGTTTTTTAAAGTCTGTTAGTTTTCCAGACTGGAGAGCTTGAAGCACTGACCTTGCATCTGTCAGGAATACCACAGGCTGTAGGTCAGAGTTGGAGTTCAGCAGTTTTTTAGCTGCCACACTAATTGCCTGGATTTCTGCATCATAATTATTGCAGAATTTTCCTGTCGGTGTTCTGATTGTATCTCTAGGCTTGTGTGGATATTCTATATATACACCTGCACCTCCATTCCTCACAGCATTCTGTGCTGACCCATCTGTGTACATTCTGACCCATATATCTTGTGGATATTCCTCATCCAAGAAACTGAGGGTGACTGTCATTCGCTGCACACTGTTCTGTTCGTCCTCGCTTAGTATTCCTTTCACATGGGTCTGAATGTATATTGGCATTCCATGGCTTTCACTCCACGGGGTTTGCTCTGGTACAGACCTTAAGGGGCTGTCAACTTCAGGTAGGTCTGTAAGTTGTCTACGGAGTCGTTTAGCTTGATGGATAAAGCTGCTCCTTTTCAGTCGTCCCATTGCTAGATTTTGGAATCTTTCCTTCATTGGATGACTTGGCATACACTGAAACTTTTCTGCTTGAATTAGTACTTTTGTGTCTCTGCGTTCGCCAAGTGTTTGCATTCTTCCCATTTTCTGCATCTCTGCTATGGGTGTTGATTTCATTGCTCCCAACATTATTCTAAGTGCCTGGTTTTGCACTTTATCTAGATCTTGTAATGTGGTGTTTGATGCAGGACACCACGCAGCTGAACCATATTCCAGGTGTGGTCTTATGCCTTGCTGGTAAACTTTACTGAGTATATTTCCACTGGCTCCCCATGTGGTTCCACTTAGTTTTCTCAGGATAGCTAGCTTCCTCCTGGCTTTTGTTGTTGCTTTGTTTATGTGCTGCTTCCATGTCAGCTTATCATCAAAAGTAACTCCGAGGTATGTGGGTTTTTTGTCTTCTTTCAAGAGCTCTCCATCTATCTTGATATGACTAGCTTTTTGTTTTGGTGAAAGGGTAAAGAGTGTAGTGCTGCACTTATCTGTGTTAATGCTGACGCACCATCTATTTGCCCATAAGGTTAGGGCATCGATAGCTCTTTGTATTTGTTTAGTGGCCACTGTTGCATGTTCTTCCGTGCACCAGATCACCAGGTCGTCAGCATACATTGCCACTTTGATCCCGTGTGGTAGTTCAGCAACTAGGTCATTGATGTAAACCAAGAAAAGTGTGGGTGACAGGACTCCTCCCTGGGGGACTCCATGACGCAGTAGAACTTTCTTGCTCTTGCGACCATCTAATTGTACCCTGGCTCTTCTATTATGCAGGTATGCTTTTACCCATTTGTACATTCTTGAGCTAACCCTGCAATTTCGCAATTTCTTTAGGAGCCCTTCTTTCCAGACCTTATCAAATGCTTTCCTGATGTCTATCCATGCTGCTAGTACCAGTTTCTTTTCTTGGAAGGCATCCTCAATCTCTTGGGAGAGGTAGGTTGCCTGATCTTCAGTAGAGTAGCACTGTCTGAAACCTGCTTGCTGTGATACCAGAATGTTTTCACTTTCAAGGTACCACTGCATCCTAAGATTGATAATGCGTTCCATTGTTTTACATAGACAGCTTGTGAGGCTGATGGGCCTGTAGTTGGAGACTGTGTTGCCATCTTTTCCTGATTTGAGGAGTGGTATCATTATTGCTTCTCTCCACGCCTGTGGTACATTACCTGTGAACCAGCTTGTGTTAAAGATCTGCAGTAGCTTTGCTCTTGCTGCACTTCCCAGGTTTCTAATCATTTCATTGGACACTCCATCAGCTCCAGGGGACTTTTTCATTTTCAATTTGGATATTGCATGCTCCAGTTCTCTCATTGTGATTGGTGCCTCCATGACTTCAGGTATAGGTTCACCTTGTCCAATGTTTTGCTGGTTCTCTCGAACCTCCTGTTGTTTGTCTGGGCTGACTTTGACGTTATTGTCTTCTGCAAAGGAATCTGCAAAGTTATCAGCTGCATGTTTACCTGTTAAAATGTTTCTATCTTTATAAAGTGTGATCCTGGTATTTCTCCCTGTACCTTCATCATTTAGTTGTTTTACAAGTTTCCATAATTTCCTAGTATCTCTTTCTAGGTTCAGCGACTCTGTTTTTTCTTTCCAGCTGCTCCGTCTGGCTTGTAACTTGGCTCTTTGAAATTTAGCCTTTGTTTGCTGATATTTGTTGTGATGTTCTTGGCTAGGTCTGTTCTCAGCCTGCTTTCTAGATGTTTCCATCTCATTTTGCAGCTTTTGCAGTTCATCATTCCAGTAGGGTTTGAAGTTTTGCGTGCCCCCCTGGGTATGGTTTTACTAGCAGCATGTAGTATACATCTATTAAATTCACTCACTGCTCTATTGATGTCTTTGTCCAAGTTCATGTCCTTAGCTAGAACACTGGTTAAATGCTGGTACATTTTCCAGTCTGCCCTTTTATAGTTCCACCTAGTGAGCGTGCTGCTGTCCGTGGTAAATACATTGTGGATTTCCAGAAATACTGGTCTGTGGTCATTACCTCCAAGCTGCTTTCCAACAACACGTGTGATGTTCCATTCCAAGCCTGGTGAGTGGAATGCTAGGTCTGGTGTAGAGGTGGTGTGCCATGCTCTCGAGTAGAAGGTTGGCGAGTCTGCTGGCTGGTTAATAAGGATGAGATTATTTTCATCCTGCCAGCTCTCAAGTTCCTCACCTCTCTTGTTGGTATGATCATAGCCCCAGCTCTGAGAGTGGCTGTTGAAGTCACCACACACCATAAGTCTCTCTTTGTCTGGAATTGTGTCTAGTGCCAATGGTTTATCATTTGGGCAGTAATAGTCCAGGAGATGGAATTCTGCACTGTCTGTTTTCAGGTGGAGCATCTGGTATTCTGCCCCTTCCATATATACTTCAAGCTGACATGCGCTGATATTGTTTTTAACAAGTGTCAGAATTCCACCCTTTCGCCTGTCCTTTCGGTCAGATCGGTAGCACTGGTAGCCTCTGATTTTGAAGGCTATGTCGCTGCTGAGGTGTGTTTCTTGGATACAGTATATACTAACTTGTTCTTCACTGAGGACATTTTCAAGTTCCAATTTTTTGCTGTATCCATCTCTTTTACTGTTGACACCCTCAGCATTCCAGTGCATTATTTTTATTGGTCGTTTGTTTGTTTGGCCAGTAGCTCTATTCCCTTGCCTCCTGGCTCCTCGGGGCAATTGAGAAGGACTTCCAGTAACTGAGGTTGGGCCCTTTCGAGGTATAGGGCCTGGCACCGTCCCTGCCTGAACGTCCGCCACAGGGCAAGCACCATAACTATTTATAGATGTAGACATGTTTCCATTGTGTTTTGTGCGTGGCATCCTGATTATCTGTGCGCCTTATGGCTGGAAGCCTCCGTCTTCAGCACTCTGCTTACTAGGGCAGGACTATGGTCCTGCTCGAGTGGGACTGCCCGACCAGTCTTAGTTTCCAGCCCCTGATGGCTGAACTAAGCCCCATCACCTCTGCACGGTGCTGGTCTCGATGGAGAGCATTGTTACATCTGTCAGCATTGTTACATCTGTCAGCATTGTTACATCTGTCAGCATTGTTAGATCTATCATCATCATTAGGCAGGGAACTGTGAAGGCAGACCTAAACAGTGAAGGCATAATTAGAGGCCGACCACGAAAACGATGGACCACCGAAATAAAAGAGGCGACAAATTCCACAATATACTCAGCACACACGAGGACCATCTCCCGATAATTCGTCTACCACTGACGCTGAAAGGCAACAAAAGGTTTAGCGAAAAGATAGATACATAGACAGAAAGACAGGCAGGCAGGCACACAGACAGACAGATATATAGATAGATAGATAAATAGATAGGTAAATATTTATAGAGAGATTAGATAGATATATAGATTAGATAGATAGATAGATAGATAGATAGATAGATAGATAGATAGATAGATAGATAGATAGATAGATAGATAGATAGTTAGATAGATAGATAGATAGACAGATAGATAGATAGATAGATAGATAGATAGATAGATAGATAGATAGATAGATAGATAGATAGATAGATAGATAGATAGATAGATAGATAGTTAGATAGATAGATAGATAGATAGATAGACAGACAGATAGATAGATAGATAGATAGATAGATAGATAGATAGATAGATAGATAGATAGATAGATAGATAGATAGATAGATAGATAGATAGATAGATAGATAGATAGATAGATAGATAGATAGATAGATAGATAGATAGATAGATAGTTAGATAGATAGATAGATAGATAGATAGATAGACAGATAGATAGATAGATAGATAGATAGATAGATAGATAGATATATAGATAGATAGATAGATAGATAGATAGATAGATAGATAGATAGATAGATAGATAGATAGATAGATAGATAGATAGATAGATAGATAGATAGATAGATAGATAGATAGATAGATAGATAGATAGATAGATAGATAGATAGATAGATAGATAGATAGATAGATAGATAGATAGATAGATAGATAGATAGATAGATAGATAGATAGATAGATAGATAGATAGATAGATAGATAGATAGATAGATAGATAGATAGATAGATAGATAGATAGATAGATAGATAGATAGATAGATAGATAGATAGATAGTCTATATTCGTCACTATTTGTGTTAATGATGACAAGAATGTCATGTACAATTTCTCTTGGTCAAGAGGATCGACGTAACAGCACATTGTTAATTTAAAATTCTCTTCTCTCCTTGTTTGGGCAAATAAAGTGATAGTACTGCTCAGAAAGACACATTATGAAGGGCACAACATCGGTTAAAACAAGAAGACACACCATGAAGCGTGAAACATCTGGTAGAACGAGAAAACAAATTATGGGGAGCAGAACATCACGTAAAACTAGAAGGTGCAGACGAAGAAGAAGATTGACTGGTGACATTCAAGATAACATGAATACATCGTTAGAAAATGCAAGCCGCATGGCCCAAGACAGAGAATTGTTCAGGGAGTTCACTGGGAAGACATCGTTCTGGAGAGAATACGTCCGTGATACGGGCACATCTACTGTTGACATGCAGAATACTGAACCAAGCTTTCTTATAACATACAGATACGCATCATCGAATGAAGGTCCAGCATGGCGATGTATGTACATTAATACATCAAATTTATGCCTGGAGTAGGAAGGTCCAATATGGTGAATCAGACCAAAATCTCCTTGAGTCAGCTATACTATCTCGGGGGGGGGGGGGGGGCACTCATTTTTGACACGTTGTTAACAAGGTATAAGCTGGTCAAGTATTGCCACACAAAAATGGACGTATTTCTGGACATCCCCCTAACCGATAATCTCAGACTCATTGGTTTAACAAGGAAACCTGAACGTTGTAAGTACATCTGACAAGATGACGGCCCACACACGCACACCTACAACAGCTGTGTTTGTTTGTACACTAAGATTGCTGATTAATAGCGTGGAGTCGTGTGTTAGTGAAATCTTAAGTTGACAGGTAGTCTGTGTGTCAACGATCACCGACCTCTGACCGCAGCAATTAACGCTGCATTTCGAAATTATAACCCAGCATGAGAAAAGCTGTTGCATTGTTACCCGTCATCAGATCGGAATTTATACGCAACACTTGTCATGAGGACACCAACGGCAAGACAACTTTGAGCGATATTACTTGTATGTTGTACGTACACGCTTGCTCACAATCTGATGTAGTGTTCGACTCGTCTGGACTGATTTCTATGGGGCTTGCTACTGACTTATGTTTGTGTCCACGCAAGGTAATACTTTTTCTTGGAGTAATCGTTGTGAAATACGTGTTCGAATAGATATCTAGGCACGATATTGTCGTGTTTGCATGTCATTATAGGAAATATCAGGTCACAGGTCAGAGAAACAGAGTTAGCTCATGACCTCGCTTAAGGGGAAGACCTGTTCGCTAAATGAAGCTGGATCCAGTTCGTTACGTCTTTTGATTATTGTTTGCCATTTAGTTGGTTACTATTTATATACGTGGAAACACCTTGGCTATTTTTGGCATGCGATTACAATTATATAAATAGTAACCAACTAATAGGCAAACAATAATCAAAATATTTAAGGAAGTGGGTCCAAATTAAGTTAGCTAGGAGGCTTGTGTGGTCGAGAGCCACGATTGGTTCCAGGAGATTTGTGGTCTGATAGTTAACTCAGGGCAATTTATATTTGTAGGACAATTCTTTTAACTTCAAAATAGACAAGCTTTTGTGTATCTTCTACCTAGATTAGATATCGTGTATCTCCTACCTAGACAAGCTATTGTGTCTCCTACCTAGACAAGCTATTGTGTATCTCCTACCTAGTAAAGCTATTGTGTATCTCCTACCTAGACAACATATCGTGTGTCTTCTACCTAGACAAGCTATTGTGTATCTGCTACCTGAACAAGCTATTGTGTATCTGCTACCTGAACAAGCTATTGTGTATCTGCTACCTGAACAAGCTATTGTGTATCTCCTTCCTAAATTAGATATCGTGTATCTTCTACCTAGACAAGCAATTGTGTATCTCCTACCTGGAACAGCTATCGTGTATCTCCTACCTAGATTAGATATCGTGTATCTCCTACCTAGTTCTGATATGGCGTATCTTCTACCTGGACAAGCTATTGTGTATCTCCTACCTAGATTAGATACAGAAGTCATGTTACAACCAGCACTTGGCAAAAGCTATCTCGAGCCCTACATAAAGGTAAATGGTGTAGCACTGAAAGTTGTGAATAGATTCACATATCTAGGCAGTACGTTATCACAAAATGGCAACGTTGATGATGAAGTGTATACAAGGATCGCCACAGCAAGCAGTACTTTCGGCAGATTGTACGCAAATGTTTGGCGTAGAAATGGCATTAACCAACAGACTAAGCTGAAAGTTTACAGAGAAGTGGTACTTCCAGTGCTGCTATACGCTAGTGAAACATGGACTGTGTATAGACGTCATGTGAAAAAACTCAACCATTTTCATACAAATTGTCTCAGAAAAGTTATGAACATCAGATGGCAAGACAAGATTCCAGATACCACTGTCCTTGATAGAGCTGGTATCCCAAGCATTGACACGATCCTGATGCAGACACAGATTCGTTGGGCAGGTCATTTGGTGCGTATGCCAGACTATCGTCTGCCAAAGATACTTCTCTATGGTGAGCTAGAGAAGGGTATACGATCTCAAGGTGGCCAAAGGAAGCGCTACAAGGACTCGTTAAAGGACTCACTGAAAGCCTTTGAAATAGACCACGATACATGGGAAGAACTTGCACAAAATAGATCTACATGGCGTTCTAAAATAAAAAAAAAAGAGCGCATCATCTTGTGAAAAGAAGAGAAATGCAGCAGCTCAACAGCGGAGAGCAGCTAGAAAGTCACGGATAGACCAAGATCCGTCTACAGTTGTTATTCTATGTCCAAACTGTCCAAGGACATTTACAGCTCGAATAGGACTTATTAGCCATCTACGAACTCATAATCAAGGACATAACTAAAATTGAATTTTCAAAAGTGGATTTAACAAATGGTCATCATCACTTGTGATGGACGAACAACAACAGATATCGTGTATCTCCTACCTAGATTAGATATCGTGTATCTTCTACCTATATTAGATATCGTGTATCTTCTACCTAGATTAGATATCGTGTATCTTTTACCTAGATTAGATATCGTGTATCTTCTACCTAGATTAGATATCGTGTATCTTCTACCTAGATTAGATATCGTGTATCTTCTACCTAGATTAGATATCGTGTATCTTTTACCTAGATTAGATATTGCGTATCTTCTACCTAGATTAGATATCGTGTATCTTCTACCTAGATTAGATATCGTGTATCTTCTACCTAGATTAGATATCGTGTATCTTTTACCTAGATTAGATATCGTGTATCTTCTACCTAGATTAGATATCGTGTATCTTCTACCTAGATTAGATATCGTGTATCTTCTACCTAGATTAGATATCGTGTATCTTTTACCTAGATTAGATATTGTGTATCTTCTACCTAGACAAGCTATTGTGTATCTTCTACCTAGATTAGATATCGTGTATCTTCTACCTAGATTAGATATCGTGTATCTTTTACCTAGATTAGATATCGCGTATCTTCTACCTAGATTAGATATCGCGTATCTTCTACCTAGACAATCTATTGTGTATCTTCTACCTAGATTAGATATCGTGTATCTTCTACCTGGACCAGCAGTTGTGTTAATATAGCCAGCATTGACTAAGGTCTTATGTTCAAAGCTTCATGTTTGGCAAGAGTTTTTAGTCGTCGTTTTAACAGACAAACAATTATCCAGATTGAGTTTATGTGGAGGCTACGTCTAAGAACCTATCTCAGATATATTTACTATATCAGATATATTTATTATCTCAGATATATTTACTATCTCAGATATATATACTATCTCCTTCCGTCATGCTACATTCATACACTTACACATCTCTTAACTCTCTCCCATCGCCATTCTACATTTACACACATAACGTGCAGCTCTCGCTTATTCTCTATTCGTCCAGCTACATTTATACACTTTTCTTACGCATCTCACTTACTCACTATAGCAGTGTAACACCTCGTGCGAGATAGACGTAGTCGACCTAAGTCTGACTCCACGTTTACCACCTACTCGGAGACTGTCAGGCACTGACATGTTTTGGCCATGATAATGTAGGAATTACACAAGCAGAAATGCATGTCTTTTTTATGTAAATCCGCTCCCCCCCGTCCACAAACTGAGGACGTACCTACGGCCCTGAGTAAACCTGTCACCAAAATGTACAATTAATGTTTTTCTCCAAAATGTGGTTTGCTTAAATAAAATTGTTCAAGTACTCTACTTTCAACCTTCGACGTTAGCCTAATTTCGATATATCATAATTTTAACTATTTAAAATGGTAGAGGTCGTGGTTTAGTAATACTGTCAACATGACCTCCGTAAGCATAACGTCTTCTCCAAAAGTGCGCTGGCGTGTTTGTATATATCAGCGAGAATTAGATCAACTTTTGAAATGTTTGAAATCTGCCAGTTCTCGTCTTACTGGCGCCGATGACAACTGACATAACGACTGTGACCATATCAACATCACGATATCTGATGTGGTCTGCCGGCCAGTATGTCTCATCGACCATGTATATCTAGATAAAGGGACGTGCTACCAGCAGTGGCACGTCACACAAACAGTTGATTGTAAACACAGATATTATTTGCAGTCCCTGTACACTTTCTGATGCTGTGTATGATCACAATTTTCTCCATGAGTTTATAACCAGTAGAACAAGCTTTCACCAGTATAGCTCCCAAACCAAGTAATATTGTCAATGAAGACTCGTTACAAAGCAACCTTGTGACATTGTTGTTCAGTTTGTCTAAGACTAGAATCTGTGGTAGCTGACCATGTGGAAGTTTACTACGTGTCGTCGGTGTGCTAATGTTGATATGTGTCGTCGGTGTGCTAATGTTGATATGTGTCGTCGGTGTGCTAATGTTGATATGTGTCGTCGGTGTGCTAATGTTAATATGTGTCGATAGTGTGCTAATGTTGATATGTGTCGTCGGTGTGTTGTTACTATGTGTTCTTGGATTGTTGTTACTATGTGTCGTCGGTGTGTTGTTACTATGTGTTGTCGGTGTGTTGTTACTATGTGTCGTCGGTGTGCTAATGTTACTATGTGTCGATGGTGTGCTAATGTTGATATGTGTCGTCGGTGTGTTGTTACTAAGTGTCGTCGGTGTGTTGTTACTATGTGTCGTCGTTGTGCTAGTGTTACTATGTGTCGATGGTGTGCTAGTGTTACTATGTGTCGTCGGTGTGCTAGTGTTACTATGTGTCGTCGGTGTGTTGTTACTATGTGTCGTCGGTGTGCTAGTGTTACTATGTGTCGATGGTGTGCTAGTGTTACTATGTGTCGTCGGTGTGCTAGTGTTTCTATGTGTCGTCGGTGTGTTGTTACTATGTGTCGTCGGTGTGCTAGTGTTACTATGTGTCGTCGGTGTGCTAGTGTTACTATGTGTCGTCGGTGTGCTAGTGTTACTATGTGTCGTCGGTGTGTTGTTACTATGTGTCGATGGTGTGCTAGTGCTACTATGTGTCGTCGGTGTGCTAGTGTTACTATGTGTCGTCGGTGTGTTGTTACTATGTGTCGTCGGTGTGCTAGTGTTACTATGTGTCGTCGGTGTGCTAGTGTTACTATGTGTCGATGGTGTGCTAGTGTTACTATGTGTCGATGGTGTGCTAGTGTTACTATGTGTCGTCGGTGTGTTGTTACTATGTGTCGTCGGTGTGCTAGTGTTACTATGTGTCGTCGGTGTGCTAGTGTTACTATGTGTCGATGGTGTGCTAGTGTTACTATGTGTCCATGTTGTGCTAGTGTTACTATGTGTCGTCGGTGTGTTGTTACTATGTGTCGTCGGTGTGCTAGTGTTACTATGTGTCGTCGGTGTGCTAGTGTTACTATGTGTCGATGGTGTGCTAATGTTACTATGTGTCGTCGGTGTGTTGTTACTATGTGTCGTCGGTGTGTTGTTACTATGTGTCGTCGGTGTGTTGTTACTATGTGTCGTCGGTGTGTTGTTACTATGTGTCGTCGGTGTGTTGTTACTATGTGTCGTCGGTGTGCTAGTGTTACTATGTGTCGTCGGTGTGTTGTTAATATGTGTCGTCGGTGTGTTGTTACTATGTGTCGTCGGTGTGTTGTTACTATGTGTCGTCGGTGTGCTACTGTTGCTATGTGTCGATGGTGTGCTAGTGTTACTATGTGTCGTCAGTGTGTTGTTACTATGTGTCGTCGGTGTGCTAGTGTTACTATGTGTCGATGGTGTGCTAGTGTTACTATGTGTCGTTGGTGTGTTGTTACTATGTGTCGTCGGTGTGCTAGTGTTACTATGTGTCGTCGGTTTGTTGTTACTATGTGTCGTCGGTGTTCTAGTGTTACTATGTGTCGATGGTGTGTTGTTACTATGTGTCGTCGGTGTGTTGTTAATATGTGTCGTCGGTGTGTTGTTACTATGTGTCGTCGGCGTGTTGTTACTATGTGTCGATGGTGTACTAGTATTACTATGTGTCGTCGGTGTGTTGTTACTATGTGTCGTCGGTGTGTTGTTACTATGTGTCGTCGGTGTGTTGTTACTATGTGTCGTCGGTGTGCTAGTGTTACTATGTGTCGTCGGTGTGTTGTTACTATGTGTCGTCGGTGTGTTGTTACTATGTTTCGTCGGTGTGTTGTTACTATGTGTCGTCGGTGTGCTAGTGTTACTATGTGTCGTCGGTGTGTTGTTACTATGTGTCAATGGTGTGCTAGTGTTACTATGTGTCGTCGGTGTGTTGTTACTATGTGTCGTCGGTGTGTGTTACTATGTGTCGTCGGTGTTTTATTACTATGTGTCGTCGGTGTGATGTTACTATTTGTCGTCGGTGTGCTAGTACTACTATGTGTCGTCGGTGTGTTGTTACTTTGTGTCGATGGTGTGCTAGTGTTACTATGTGTCGTAAATGTGTTGTTACTATGTGTCGTCGGTGTGTTGTTACTATGTGTCGTCGATGTGTTGCTACTATGTGTCGTCGGTGTGTTGTTACTATGTGTCGTCGGTGTGCTAGTGTTACTATGTGTCGATGGTGTGCTAATGTTACTATGTGTCGTCGGTGTGCTAGTGTTACTATGTGTCGATGGTGTGCTAGTGTTACTATCTGTCGTCTGTGTGTTGTTACTATGTGTCGTCGGTGTGTTGTTACTATGTGTCGTCGGTGTGTTGTTACTATGTGTCGTCGGTGTGTTGTTACTATGTGTCGTCGGTGTGTTGTTACTATGTGTCGTCGGTGTGTTGTTACTATGTGTCGTCGGTGTGTTGTTACTATGTGTCGTCGGTGTGTTGTTACTATGTGTCGTCGGTGTGCTGTTGTTACTATGTGTCGTCGGTGTGTTGTTACTATGTGTCGATGGTGTGCTAGTGTTACAATGTGTCGTCAGTGTGCTAGTGTTACTATGTGTCGTCGGTGTGTTGTTACTATGTGTCGATGGTGTGCTAGTGTTACTATGTTCGTCGGTGTGTTGTTACTATGTGTCGTCGGTGTGTTGTTACTATGTGTCGTCGGTGTGCTAGTGTTACTATGTGTCGTCGGTGTTTTGTTACAATGTGTCGTCGGTGTGTTAGTGTTACTATGTGTCGATGGTGTGTTGTTACTATGTGTCGTCGGTGTGTTGTTACTAGGTGTCGTCGGTGTGCTAGTGTTACTATGTGTCGTCGGTGTTTTGTTACTATGTGTCGTCGGTGTGTTGTTACTATGTGTCGTCGGTGTGTTGTTACTATGTGTCGTCGGTGTGTTGTTACTATGTGTCGTCGGTGTGCTAGTGTTACTATGTGTCTTCGGTGTGTTGTTACTATGTGTCGTCGGTGTGCTAGTGTTACTATTTGTCGATGGTGTGCTAGTGTTACTATGTGTCGTCGGTGTGTTGTTACTATGTGTCGTCGGTGTGTTGTTACTATGTGTCGTCGGTGTGTTGTTACTATGTGTCGTCGGTGTGTTGTTACTATGTGTCGTCTATGTGTTGTTACTTTGTGTCGTCGGTGTGTTAGTGTTACTATGTGCTGATGGTGTGCTAGTTTTACTATGTGTCGTCGGTGTGTTGTTACTATGTGTCGTCGGTGTGTTGTTACTATGTGTCGTCGGTGTGTTGTTACTATGTGTCGTCGGTGTGCTAGTGTTACTTTGTGTCGATGGTGTGCTAGTGTTACTATGTGTCGTCGGTGTGTTGTTACTATGTGTCGTCGGTGTGTTGTTAGTATGTGTCGTCGGTGTGTTGTTACTATGTGTAGTCGGTGTGTTGTTACTATGTGTCGTCGGTGTGCTAGTGTTACTATGTGTCGATGGTGTGCTAGTGTTACTATGTGTCGATGGTGTGCTAGTGTTACTATGTGTCGTCGGTGTGTTGTTATTATGTGTCGTCGGTGTGTTGTTACTATGTGTCGTCGATGTGTTGTTACTATGTGTCGTCGGTGTGTTGTTACTATGTGTCGTCGGTGTGCTAGTGTTACTATGTGCTGATGGTGTGCTAGTGTTACTATGTGTCGTCGGTGTGTTGTTACTATGTGTCGTCGGTGTGTTGTTACTATGTGTCGTCGGTGTGTTGTTACTATGTGTCGTCGGTGTGCTAGTGTTACTATGTGTCGTCGGTGTGCTAGTGTTACTATGTGTCCATGGTGTGCTAATGTTACTATGTGTCGTCGGTGTGCTAGTGTTACTATGTGTCGATGGTGTGCTAGTGTTACTATGTGTCGTCGGTGTGTTGTTACTATGTGTCGTCGGTGTGTTGTTACTATGTGTCGTCGGTGTGTTGTTACTATGTGTCGATGGTGTGTTGTTACTATGTGTCGATGGTGTGCTAGTGTTACTATGTGTCGTCGATGTGCTAGTATTACTATGTGTCGTCGGTGTGTTGTTACTATGTGTCGTCGGTGTGCTAGTGTTGATATGTGTCGATGGCGTGCTAATGTTGATGTGTGTCGTCGGTGTGCTAATTTTGATGTTTGTCGTCGGTGTGCTAATGTTGATCTGTGTCGTCGGTGTGCTAATGTTGATGTGTGTCGTCGGTGTGCTAGTGTTACTATGTGTCGTCGGTGTGTTTTTTACTATGTGTCGTCGGTGTGTTGTTAATATATGTCGTCGGTGTGTTGTTACTATGTGTCGTCGGTGTGTTGTTACTATGTGTCGTCGGTGTGTTGTTACTATGTGTCGTCGGTGTGCCAATGTTACTATGTGTCGTCGGTGTGCCAATGTTACTATGTGTCGTCGGTGTGCTAATGTTGATGTATGTCGTCGGTGTGCTAATGTTGATGTGTGTCGTCGGTGTGCTAATATTGATGTGTGTCGTCGGTATGCCAATGTTACTATGTGTCGTCGGTGTGCTAGTGTTACTATGTGTCGATGGAGTGCTAATGTTACTATTTGTCGTCGGTGTGTTGTTACTATGTGTCGTCGGTGTGCCAATGTTACTATTTGTCGTCGGTGTGCTAGTGTTGTGCTATAATCTGTCATTAAATGTGCTACGACAAATGCAAAAAATTTTAAGGTGTAGTAGCAGTGTGAACATTCATTCAAAACATCCATTCACAACATTCATTCATACCATGCAGTTTGCAAATCGAAAAAGAGAGAGGTAACATCGATTCTCACTTTCCTAACGAAACAATCACAAACACCCACATTGATTCTACCACTATCACAAACACCCACATTGATTCTACCACTATCACAAACACCCACATTGATTCTACCACTATCACAAACACCCACATTGATTATACCACTATCACAAACACCCACAATGATTCTACCACTATCACAAACACCCACATTGATTCTACCACTATCACAAACACCCACATTACTTCTTTCACTATCACAAACACCCACATTACTTCTTTCACTATCACAAACACCCACATTACTTCTTTCACTATCACAAACACCCACATTACTTCTTTCACTATCACAAACACCCACATTAATTATATCACTATGACAAACACCCACATTAATTCTATCACTATGACAATCACCCACATTAATTATATCACTATCAGAAACACTCACTCTGATTCTATCACTCTTATAATCACCCACATTGATTCTACCAGATTTATCACAAACACCCACATTGATTGTATTCTGTCTAACATTTGCATCTGTCATCCATGCTTGTTTGTTCTTGGTTTTTCTTATTGGTAAATTATCATTTGATGTTTGAATACTTTTCTTTAGGCTTTCCCATTTATTATCTATTTTATCTTCTGGATTTTCCCTTCTGTATTGTTCCATGCACTCTATCATCTATTACTTACATCTACAAGGTATTTTTGTTGTATGTCTTGTTGTTTTAGTGCTGACGCGTCTATCTGTGGTTCTTGGACTCCTCTATTTATTATCTTTTTAAGTTTGACATTTATTTTGCACAGCACTGGATTATAGTCAGTTGATATCTGCACCTGGGTATGTTTTGATGTTTTTGACACTATTTCTAAATCTATTGTTAATCATAATGTAATCTATTTGATTCTTCTTTCTGTCTCCAGGGCTTTTCCATGTATATAATCTTCTATTTTCATGTTCAAAGAATGTGTTACATTTGATCATATTGTTCTCCTCATAGAACTGTATAAGTCTTTCTCCTCTGTCATTTCTTGTCCCTTGTCCGAATTGCCCTACAATGTTGTCATGTCTTCCTTTCCCTATTTTTGCATTCATGTCTCCCATGACTATTAAAATGTCTGTTGATTTTACTGGTTTGAGTAGTTGTTGTAGATCTTCGTAGTACTGTTCTATTTCTTCTTCAGTGTAATCTGTAGTCGGTGCATATGTTTGTATAATGGCCAGATTAAACGGTTTTGCTTTGATCTTTAGCAACATCATTCTGTCATTATATGTCCAGTACCCGCTGATATATTTTTCTATTTATTTCCTGATCAGTATTCCTAACCCTCGTTCATGGTAATCTCCTCCTGAATGTATAAAACTACAATTTTATTTTCTTGTGTACCCATCATCTTTCCATCTTGTCTCTGCTTTTCCTAGAATATCTACATCTAATGCTTCTGCCTCTAATATTAAATTTTCTATCTTCCCTGATTGGTGTAGTGTTCTAATATTCAATGTTCTTATTTTAATATGTTGTTTCCTAATCTTTAGATGTTTTCATTGGTCCGTTGCTTGACTTTTGGGTGTACCTGGTAAGGTCCCAGTATTTTCCACGGTGGCTAGCCAACATTCATTTTTATGCCATGAACTTGCTTCTTGTGCGCCACACAATTTGCTGTTTCGCCGTCTGAGCCGTTGATCCTTTTGGATTCTTCCGCCTCACGCGCTGTCACAGACTGGTTATCTAGGGATGGGCTTTCCCTGTCATTGCCTTTTGGATGTCTGTTTGCGATGACATTCTACGCTGCGATACTAGCGGTTAACTGTTGTAGTCGAGGCGCCATTGTTTGTCTGTATCGAAGATAGGGAGTTCGCGTGTCGGAACAAACTTGACTGATTAACACTCCACCTATAATCGGCTAAGAACAATAAAACACAGATCTTACAGGTTGGAAATAAACTTGACATCACGCTGTCACCAGTAATACGCTAACCACACCATCGACACTCGCGTAATCTAGAACACATGTAAACATGGAAACACTTCGCGACATTCCCACATCCGCTAGAATAACATCACAAAAAAAACAGTCATCAAACAACAGCAGTCATCACGGCCTTTTAAACTCCTGCCACTTCTGAGCCAATCTTCCTGCTTTTGTGAGTGTCAGCATTATCTGTGACAGTATGAGAACTAACAACATTATATGTGACAATATGAGAACTAACAACATTATCTGTGACATTATGAGAACTAACAAGATTACATGTGACAATATGAGAACTAACAAGATTACATGTGACAATATGAGAACTAACATCATTACCTGTGACAATATGAGAACTAACAATATTATCTGTGACAATATGAGAACTAACAACATTACCTGTAACAATATGAGAACTAACAACATTACCTGTAACAATATGAGAACTAACAACATTACCTGTAACAATATGAGAACTAACAACATTACCTGTAACAATATGAGAACTAACAACATTACCTGTAACAATATGAGAACTAACAACATTACCTGTAACAATATGAGAACTAACAACATTACCTGTAACAAGTGGGTTTTATATCTGACGTTCATGACCATGAAGAAGAAAGCAAAGAAAATCAAATAAA
This sequence comes from Meghimatium bilineatum, assembly GCA_034231615.1. Lineage (NCBI taxonomy): Eukaryota > Metazoa > Mollusca > Gastropoda > Stylommatophora > Philomycidae > Meghimatium > Meghimatium bilineatum. The sequence continues at coordinate 85,805,432 of CM067320.1, forward strand.
AAACATTGGCAAATAACAAACTGTAATACAAAAGTACAATTAACTAGATCAAGTATATTCCCAGTGACAATCTAAGTTAGCGAATCATGGACACTGAACAAATCAACGGCAAAGAACATAACTGCCTTCAAGATGATAGGATACAGAACAATGTTGAAAATAGTACAGAGGGAGACAAAATCAATGTCAAGAAGTGAGATGTAGGTTTAATGTCGTCAAGAAGTGAGAAGTAGGGTTAATGTCGTCAAGAAGTGAGAAGTAGGGTTAATGTCGTCAAGAAGTGAGATGTAGGGTTAATGTCGTCAAGAAGTGAGATGTAGGGTTAATGTCGTCAAGAAGTGAGATGTAGGGTTAATGTCGTCAAGAAGTGAGATGTAGGGTTAATGTCGTCAAGAAGTGAGATGTAGGGTTAATGTCGTGGAAGGCTAGATTCTCAATAGCATTATAATCTGATAGTTGAGATTATTTGGACATACACAAACATCAGTTTTTCTTGTCCCTGGTGTGGTTTCCTCCATTATTTGGACATACACAAACATCAGTTTTTCTTGTCCCTGGTGTGGTTTCCTCCATTATTTGGACATACACAAACATCAGTTTTTCTTGTCCCTGGTGTGGTTTCCTCCATTATTTGGACATACACAAACATCAGTTTTTCTTGTCCCTGGTGTGGTTTCCTCCATTATTTGGACATACACAAACATCAGTTTTTCTTGTCCCTGGTGTGGTTTCCTCCATTATTTGGACATACACAAACATCAGTTTTTCTTGTCCATGGTGTGGTTTCCTCCATTATTTGGACATACACAAACATCAGTTTTTCTTGTCCCTGGTGTGGTTTTTCCTCCATTATTTGGACATACACAAACATCAGTTTTTCTTGTCCCTGGTGTGGTTTCCTCCATTATTTGGACATACACAAACATCAGTTTTTCTTGTCCCTGGTGTGGTTTCCTCCATTATTTGGACATACACAAACATCAGTTTTTCTTGTCCCTGGTGTGGTTTCCTCCATTATTTGGACATACACAAACATCAGTTTTTCTTGTCCCTGGTGTGGTTTCCTCCATTATTTGGACATACACAAACATCAGTTTTTCTTGTCCCTGGTGTGGTTTCCTCCATTATTTGGACATACACAAACATCAGTTTTTCTTGTCCCTGGTGTGGTTTCCTCCATTATTTGGACATACACAAACATCAGTTTTTCTTGTCCCTTGTGTGGTTTCCTCCATTATTTGGACATACACAAACATCAGTTTTTCTTGTCCCTGGTGTGGTTTCCTCCATTATATGGACATACACAAACATCAGTTTTTCTTGTCCCTGGTGTGGTTTCCTCCATTATTTGGACATACACAAACATCAGTTTTTCTTGTCCCTGGTGTGGTTTCCTCCATTATTTGGACATACACAAACATCAGTTTTCTTGTCCCTGGTGTGGTTTCCTCCATTATTTGGACATACACAAACATCAGTTTTTCTTGTCCCTGGTGTGGTTTCCTCCATTATTTGGACATACACAAACATCAGTTTTTCTTGTCCCTGGTGTGGTTTCCTCCATTATTTGGACATACACAAACATCAGTTTTTCTTGTCTCTGGTGTGGTTTGCTCCATTATTTGGACATACACAAACATCAGTTTTTCTTGTCCCTGGTGTGGTTTCCTCCATTATTTGGACATACACAAACATCAGTTTTTCTTGTCCCTGGTGTGGTTTCCTCCATTATTTGGACATACACAAACATCAGTTTTTCTTGTCCCTGGTGTGGTTTCCTCCATTATTTGGACATACACAAACATCAGTTTTTCTTGTCCCTGGTGTGGTTTCCTCCATTATTTGGACATACACAAACATCAGTTTTTCTTGTCCCTGGTGTGGTTTCCTACATTATTTGGACATACACAAACATCAGTTTTTCTTGTCCCTGGTGTGGTTTCCTCCATTATTTGGACATACACAAACATCAGTTTTTCTTGTCCCTGGTGTGGTTTCCTCCATTATTTGGACATACACAAACATCAGTTTTTCTTGTCCCTGGTGTGGTTTCCTACATTATTTGGACATACACAAACATCAGTTTTTCTTGTCCCTGGTGTGGTTTCCTCCATTATTTGGACATACACAAACATCAGTTTTTCTTGTCCCTGGTGTGGTTTCCTCCATTATTTGGACATACACAAACATCAGTTTTTCTTGTCCCTGGTGTGGTTTCCTCCATTATTTGGACATACACAAACATCAGTTTTTCTTGTCCCTGGTGTGGTTTCCTCCATTATTTGGACATACACAAACATCAGTTTTTCTTGTCTCTGGTGTGGTTTCCTCCATTATTTAGACATACACAAACATCAGTTTTTCTTGTCCCTGGTGTGGTTTCCTCCATTATTTGGACATACACAAACATCAGTTTTTCTTGTCCCTGGTGTGGTTTCCTCCATTATTTGGACATACACAAACATCAGTTTTTCTTGTCTCTGGTGTGGTTTCCTCCATTATTTGGACATACACAAACATCAGTTTTTCTTGTCCCTGGTGTGGTTTCCTCCATTATTTGGACATACACAAACATCAGTTTTTCTTGTCCCTGGTGTGGTTTCCTCCATTATTTGGACATACACAAACATCAGTTTTTCTTGTCCCTGGTGTGGTTTCCTCCATTATTTGGACATACACAAACATCAGTTTTTCTTGTCCCTGGTGTGGTTTCCTCCATTATTTGGACATACACAAACATCAGTTTTTCTTGTCCCTGGTGTGGTTTCCTCCATTATTTGGACATACACAAACATCAGTTTTTCTTGTCCCTGGTGTGGTTTCCTCCATTATTTGGACATACACAAACATCAGTTTTTCTTGTCCCTGGTGTGGTTTCCTCCATTATTTGGACATACACAAACATCAGTTTTTCTTGTTCATGGTGTGGTTTCCTCCATTATTTGGACATACACAAACATCAGTTTTTCTTGTCCCTGGTGTGGTTTCCTCCATTATTTGGACATACACAAACATCAGTTTTTCTTGTCCCTGGTGTGGTTTCCTCCATTACTTGGACATACACAAACATCAGTTTTTCTTGTCCCTGGTGTGGTTTCCTCCATTATTTGGACATACACAAACATCAGTTTTTCTTGTCCCTGGTGTGGTTTCCTCCATTATTTGGACCTACACAAACATCAGTTTTTCTTGTCTCTTGTGTGGTTTCCTCCATTATTTGGACATACACAAACATCAGTTTTTCTTGTCCCTGGTGTGGTTTCCTCCATTATTTGGACATACACAAACATCAGTTTTTCTTGTCCCTGGTGTGGTTTCCTCCATTATTTGGACATACACAAACATCAGTTTTTCTTGTCCCTGGTGTGGTTTCCTCCATTATTTGGACATACACAAACATCAGTTTTTCTTGTCCCTTGTGTGGTTTCCTCCATTATTTGGACATACACAAACATCAGTTTTTCTTGTCCCTGGTGTGGTTTCCTCCATTATTCGGACATACACAAACATCAGTTTTCTTGTCCCTGGTGTGGTTTCCTCTATTATTTGGACATACACAAACATCAGTTTTTCTTGTCCCTGGTGTGGTTTCCTCCATTATTTGGACATACACAAACATCAGTTTTTCTTGTCCCTGGTGTGGTTTCCTCCATTATTTGGACATACACAAACATCAGTTTTTCTTGTCCCTGGTGTGGTTTCCTCCATTATTTGGACATACACAAACATCAGTTTTTCTTGTCCCTGGTGTGGTTTCCTCCATTATTTGGACATACACAAACATCAGTTTTTCTTGTCCCTGGTGTGGTTTCCTCCATTATTTGGACATACACAAACATCAGTTTTTCTTGTCCCTGGTGTGGTTTCCTCCATTATTTGGACATACACAAACATCAGTTTTTCTTGTCCCTGGTGTGGTTTCCTCCATTATTTGGACATACACAAACATCAGTTTTTCTTGTCCCTGGTGTGGTTTCCTACATTATTTGGACATACACAAACATCAGTTTTTCTTGTCCCTGGTGTGGTTTCCTCCATTATTTGGACATACACAAACATCAGTTATTCTTGTCCCTGGTGTGGTTTCCTCCATTATTTGGACATACACAAACATCAGTTTTTCTTGTCCCTGGTGTGGTTTCCTCCATTATTTGGACATACACAAACATCAGTTTTTCTTGTCCCTGGTGTGGTTTCCTCCATTATTTGGACATACACAAACATCAGTTTTTCTTGTCCCTGGTGTGGTTTCCTCCATTACTTGGACATACACAAACATCAGTTTTTCTTGTCCCTGGTGTGGTTTCCTCCATTATTTGGACATACACAAACATCAGTTTTTCTTGTCCCTGGTGTGGTTTCCTCCATTATTTGGACATACACAAACATCAGTTTTTCTTGTCCCTGGTGTGGTTTCCTCCATTACTTGGACATACACAAACATCAGTTTTTCTTGTCCCTGGTGTGGTTTCCTCCATTACTTGGACATACACAAACATCAGTTTTTCTTGTCCCTGGTGTGGTTTCCTCCATTACTTGGACATACACAAACATCAGTTATTCTTGTCCCTGGTGTGGTTTCCTCTATTATTTGGACATACACAAACATCAGTTTTTCTTGTCCCTGGTGTGGTTTCCTCCATTATTTGGACATACACAAACATCAGTTTTTCTTGTCCCTGGTGTGGTTTCCTCCATTATTTGGACATACACAAACATCAGTTTTTCTTGTCCCTGGTGTGGTTTCCTCCATTACTTGGACATACACAAACATCAGTTTTTCTTGTCCCTGGTGTGGTTTCCTCCATTATTTGGACATACACAAACATCAGTTTTTCTTGTCCCTGGTGTGGTTTCCTCCATTATTTGGACATACACAAACATCAGTTTTTCTTGTCTCTGGTGTGGTTTCCTCCATTATTTGGACATACACAAACATCAGTTTTTCTTGTCCCTGGTGTGGTTTCCTCCATTATTTGGACATACACAAACATCAGTTTTTCTTGTCCCTGGTGTGGTTTCCTCCATTATTTGGACATACACAAACATCAGTTTTTCTTGTCCCTGGTGTGGTTTCCTCCATTATTTGGACATACACAAACATCAGTTTTTCTTGTCCCTTGTGTGGTTTCCTCCATTATTTGGACATACACAAACATCAGTTTTTCTTGTCCCTGGTGTGGTTTCCTCCATTATTCGGACATACACAAACATCAGTTTTCTTGTCCCTGGTGTGGTTTCCTCTATTATTTGGACATACACAAACATCAGTTTTTCTTGTCCCTGGTGTGGTTTCCTCCATTATTTGGACATACACAAACATCAGTTTTTCTTGTCCCTGGTGTGGTTTCCTCCATTATTTGGACATACACAAACATCAGTTTTTCTTGTCCCTGGTGTGGTTTCCTCCATTATTTGGACATACACAAACATCAGTTTTTCTTGTCCCTGGTGTGGTTTCCTCCATTATTTGGACATACACAAACATCAGTTTTTCTTGTCCCTGGTGTGGTTTCCTCCATTATTTGGACATACACAAACATCAGTTTTTCTTGTCCCTGGTGTGGTTTCCTCCATTATTTGGACATACACAAACATCAGTTTTTCTTGTCCCTGGTGTGGTTTCCTCCATTATTTGGACATACACAAACATCAGTTTTTCTTGTCCCTGGTGTGGTTTCCTACATTATTTGGACATACACAAACATCAGTTTTTCTTGTCCCTGGTGTGGTTTCCTCCATTATTTGGACATACACAAACATCAGTTATTCTTGTCCCTGGTGTGGTTTCCTCCATTATTTGGACATACACAAACATCAGTTTTTCTTGTCCCTGGTGTGGTTTCCTCCATTATTTGGACATACACAAACATCAGTTTTTCTTGTCCCTGGTGTGGTTTCCTCCATTATTTGGACATACACAAACATCAGTTTTTCTTGTCCCTGGTGTGGTTTCCTCCATTATTTGGACATACACAAACATCAGTTTTTCTTGTCCCTGGTGTGGTTTCCTCCATTATTTGGACATACACAAACATCAGTTTTCTTGTCCCTGGTGTGGTTTCCTCCATTATTTGGACATACACAAACATCAGTTTTTCTTGTCCCTGGTGTGGTTTCCTCCATTATTTGGACATATACAAACATCAGTTTTTCTTGTCCCTGGTGTGGTTTCCTCCATTATTTGGACATACACAAACATCAGTTTTTCTTGTTCATGGTGTGGTTTCCTCCATTATTTGGACATACACAAACATCAGTTTTTCTTGTCCCTGGTGTGGTTTCCTCCATTATTTGGACATACACAAACATCAGTTTTTCTTGTCCCTGGTGTGGTTTCCTCCATTACTTGGACATACACAAACATCAGTTTTTCTTGTCCCTGGTGTGGTTTCCTCCATTATTTGGACATACACAAACATCAGTTTTTCTTGTCCCTGGTGTGGTTTCCTCCATTATTTGGACATACACAAACATCAGTTTTTCTTGTCTCTGGTGTGGTTTCCTCCATTATTTGGACATACACAAACATCAGTTTTTCTTGTCCCTGGTGTGGTTTCCTCCATTATTTGGACATACACAAACATCAGTTTTTCTTGTCCCTGGTGTGGTTTCCTCCATTATTTGGACATACACAAACATCAGTTTTTCTTGTCCCTGGTGTGGTTTCCTCCATTATTTGGACATACACAAACATCAGTTTTTCTTGTCCCTTGTGTGGTTTCCTCCATTATTTGGACATACACAAACATCAGTTTTTCTTGTCCCTGGTGTGGTTTCCTCCATTATTCGGACATACACAAACATCAGTTTTCTTGTCCCTGGTGTGGTTTCCTCTATTATTTGGACATACACAAACATCAGTTTTTCTTGTCCCTGGTGTGGTTTCCTCCATTATTTGGACATACACAAACATCAGTTTTTCTTGTCCCTGGTGTGGTTTCCTCCATTATTTGGACATACACAAACATCAGTTTTTCTTGTCCCTGGTGTGGTTTCCTCCATTATTTGGACATACACAAACATCAGTTTTTCTTGTCCCTGGTGTGGTTTCCTCCATTATTTGGACATACACAAACATCAGTTTTTCTTGTCCCTGGTGTGGTTTCCTCCATTATTTGGACATACACAAACATCAGTTTTTCTTGTCCCTGGTGTGGTTTCCTCCATTATTTGGACATACACAAACATCAGTTTTTCTTGTCCCTGGTGTGGTTTCCTCCATTATTTGGACATACACAAACATCAGTTTTTCTTGTCCCTGGTGTGGTTTCCTACATTATTTGGACATACACAAACATCAGTTTTTCTTGTCCCTGGTGTGGTTTCCTCCATTATTTGGACATACACAAACATCAGTTATTCTTGTCCCTGGTGTGGTTTCCTCCATTATTTGGACATACACAAACATCAGTTTTTCTTGTCCCTGGTGTGGTTTCCTCCATTATTTGGACATACACAAACATCAGTTTTTCTTGTCCCTGGTGTGGTTTCCTCCATTATTTGGACATACACAAACATCAGTTTTTCTTGTCCCTGGTGTGGTTTCCTCCATTATTTGGACATACACAAACATCAGTTTTTCTTGTCCCTGGTGTGGTTTCCTCCATTATTTGGACATACACAAACATCAGTTTTCTTGTCCCTGGTGTGGTTTCCTCCATTATTTGGACATACACAAACATCAGTTTTTCTTGTCCCTGGTGTGGTTTCCTCCATTATTTGGACATACACAAACATCAGTTTTTCTTGTCCCTGGTGTGGTTTCCTCCATTATTTGGACATACACAAACATCAGTTTTTCTTGTCCCTGGTGTGGTTTCCTCCATTATTTGGACATACACAAACATCAGTTTTTCTTGTCCATGGTGTGGTTTCCTCCATTATTTGGACATACACAAACATCAGTTTTTCTTGTCCCTGGTGTGGTTTTTCCTCCATTATTTGGACATACACAAACATCAGTTTTTCTTGTCCCTGGTGTGGTTTCCTCCATTATTTGGACATACACAAACATCAGTTTTTCTTGTCCCTGGTGTGGTTTCCTCCATTATTTGGACATACACAAACATCAGTTTTTCTTGTCCCTGGTGTGGTTTCCTCCATTATTTGGACATACACAAACATCAGTTTTTCTTGTCCCTGGTGTGGTTTCCTCCATTATTTGGACATACACAAACATCAGTTTTTCTTGTCTCTGGTGTGGTTTCCTCCATTATTTGGACATACACAAACATCAGTTTTTCTTGTCCCTGGTGTGGTTTCCTCCATTATTTGGACATACACAAACATCAGTTTTTCTTGTCCCTGGTGTGGTTTCCTCCATTATTTGGACATACACAAACATCAGTTTTTCTTGTCCCTGGTGTGGTTTCCTCCATTATTTGGACATACACAAGCATCAGTTTTTCTTGTCCCTTGTGTGGTTTCCTCCATTATTTGGACATACACAAACATCAGTTTTTCTTGTCCCTGGTGTGGTTTCCTCCATTATTCGGACATACACAAACATCAGTTTTCTTGTCCCTGGTGTGGTTTCCTCTATTATTTGGACATACACAAACATCAGTTTTTCTTGTCCCTGGTGTGGTTTCCTCCATTATTTGGACATACACAAACATCAGTTTTTCTTGTCCCTGGTGTGGTTTCCTCCATTATTTGGACATACACAAACATCAGTTTTTCTTGTCCCTGGTGTGGTTTCCTCCATTATTTGGACATACACAAACATCAGTTTTTCTTGTCCCTGGTGTGGTTTCCTCCATTATTTGGACATACACAAACATCAGTTTTTCTTGTCCCTGGTGTGGTTTCCTCCATTATTTGGACATACACAAACATCAGTTTTTCTTGTCCCTGGTGTGGTTTCCTCCATTATTTGGACATACACAAACATCAGTTTTTCTTGTCCCTGGTGTGGTTTCCTCCATTATTTGGACATACACAAACATCAGTTTTTCTTGTCCCTGGTGTGGTTTCCTACATTATTTGGACATACACAAACATCAGTTTTTCTTGTCCCTGGTGTGGTTTCCTCCATTATTTGGACATACACAAACATCAGTTATTCTTGTCCCTGGTGTGGTTTCCTCCATTATTTGGACATACACAAACATCAGTTTTTCTTGTCCCTGGTGTGGTTTCCTCCATTATTTGGACATACACAAACATCAGTTTTTCTTGTCCCTGGTGTGGTTTCCTCCATTATTTGGACATACACAAACATCAGTTTTTCTTGTCCCTGGTGTGGTTTCCTCCATTATTTGGACATACACAAACATCAGTTTTTCTTGTCCCTGGTGTGGTTTCCTCCATTATTTGGACATACACAAACATCAGTTTTCTTGTCCCTGGTGTGGTTTCCTCCATTATTTGGACATACACAAACATCAGTTTTTCTTGTCCCTGGTGTGGTTTCCTCCATTATTTGGACATACACAAACATCAGTTTTTCTTGTCCCTGGTGTGGTTTCCTCCATTATTTGGACATACACAAACATCAGTTTTTCTTGTCCCTGGTGTGGTTTCCTCTATTATTTGGACATACACAAACATCAGTTTTTCTTGTCCATGGTGTGGTTTCCTCCATTATTTGGACATACACAAACATCAGTTTTTCTTGTCCCTGGTGTGGTTTTTCCTCCATTATTTGGACATACACAAACATTAGTTTTTCTTGTCCCTGGTGTGGTTTCCTCCATTATTTGGACATACACAAACATCAGTTTTTCTTGTCCCTGGTGTGGTTTCCTCCATTATTTGGACATACACAAACATCAGTTTTTCTTGTCCCTGGTGTGGTTTCCTCCATTATTTGGACATACACAAACATCAGTTTTTCTTGTCCCTGGTGTGGTTTCCTCCATTATTTGGACATACACAAACATCAGTTTTTCTTGTCCCTGGTGTGGTTTCCTCCATTATTTGGACATACACAAACATCAGTTTTTCTTGTCCCTGGTGTGGTTTCCTCCATTATTTGGACATACACAAACATCAGTTTTTCTTGTCCCTGGTGTGGTTTCCTCCATTATTTGGACATACACAAACATCAGTTTTTCTTGTCCCTGGTGTGGTTTCCTCCATTATGTGGTATTTTCTAGGTTCTCATGTTTTATGACATGGTCAAAATATGATAATTTTCCAGAGAGAACCTTGTTGTTTAGCCAATTTTCTTTTACTTTCAATTCTCTCAGGATGTCCCTACTCGTGATATGTTTTTTGGCCCATGGTATTCTAAGAAATCTTCTACAAAATTTGGTTTTAATTGCTACAAGTCTGTTTCTTAGCTTATTGGATATTGTCCACGATTCACATCCATATATTGCAATGGAAATCATGCATACTCTAAGAACAATTTGTTTTGATATTTTGTTTTCTCAACTATATGTTTTTTTTAAATATTTGTATCAGTTTATTTGCTGAACTGGTCAACGTCCATCTGACGTCTTAATATCCATCTCCCGTTTCTACTTATAAGATAAGCAAGGTATTCAATACCGGTCCAACACTATCGTTCACATCATCATTAATCAATGGCATAATGATCGATGTTCGAAACTGATATTTTTCTACAGAAATAATTAATAACATTTTGTTGATTTACGGCAAACGTCTATTCAGATTATCCACATGGCTCTATTGTTCTATGATCAAGATCAGACATTGTTCTATTGTTCTATGATCATGATCAGAAATTGTCTGTTTGAACATAATATTTTCTTGCAGCTAAAACAAAGATAATTGTCTCTAAACAAGGTCATCGTGAATCACATGAGAGTATGTGTACGTGTGTGTGCGTACGTTGCGTTGAATATCTATATATGTATGTGTGTGTGTGTGCGTACGTTGCGTTGAATATCTATATATGTATGTGTGTTTGTGTGTTCGACAAGAACAGTGGTCCACAAACGTCAAGATGTAAACAGCAAGCACTCGCCCGCTAATATTCGATATCCGGTAATACCTATATAATGTAGCAGAAACATAATATATAGTATTATTGAAATACCTGTGGCACACCTGGGGTAAAGGTATTCATCATTGTACATTGATTGATGAAATCAATAACGTAAGCTCAAATGCTGAGATCAATGTTTTACCTTCCAAATGCAATGGCAGGGTGGATAATGTAAGGTAGAGTGTAGAGAATAGATGGATTTACACTAGGGTTTCAGGTAATAGATGGATTTACACTAGGGTTTCAGGTAATAGATGGATTTACACTATACTTCATAAAAAAAGGATGTACACTATAGTAAATGGAAAAGATGATTTACAATAGGCTATGAGGAAAAGATGATTTATACTAGCGTGTATAGATGAGATGATTTATACTAGCGTGTATAGATGAGATGATTTATACTAGCGTGTATAGATGAGATGATTTCACAAAAATGTACAGGTTAGATGATTTCCGCTAGAGTGTAGGAATAGATGATTTCCGCTAGAGTGTAGGAATAGATGATTTCCGCTAGAGTGTAGGAATAGATGATGTCCGCTAGAGTGTAGGAATAGATGATTTCCGCTAGAGTGTAGAAATATATGATGTCCGCTAGAGTGTAGGAATAGATGATTTCCGCTAGAGTGTAGGAATAGATGATTTCCGCTAGAGTGTAGGAATAGATGATTTACGCTAGAGTGTAGGCATAGATGATTTCCGCTAGAGTGTAGGAATAGATGATTTCCGCTAGAGTGTAGAAATAGATGATTTCCGCTAAAGTGTAGGCATAGATGATTTCCGCTAGAGTGTAGGAATAGATGATTTACGCTAGAGTGTAGGCATAGATGAGTTCCGCTAGAGTGTAGGCATAGATGATTTCCGCTAGAGTGTAGGCATAGATGAATTCCGCTAGAGTGTAGGAATAGATGATTTCCGCTAGAGTGTAGGAATAGATGATGTCCGCTAGAGTGTAGGAATAGATGATTTCCGCTAGAGTGTATGTGACTTACGCCAGCTACGTAGTTGAGATTAAAGAAAATGTCTCCTCTTGCAAGAGTGTAAAAATGAATAATTTACATATGTTAGTTCATACATCAACAATTTACAGAACCTAGATTATAGATATAAACCCATCCCATATAGGGTCAGTGAGTCAAAGCCATGCTGAAGTCAGATGTGTCAGGCCGAAAGGCGAAGATATCGCAGCAATGCTGTAAACTATGATACAACGCATTCCGTTCTCCGGACTACATCCTGCTAATCTGCAGGAGTTTGAGAACGAACGCAGAAGAAGAAGAATAGATATAAACAATGTACATAGGATATCAAACTAGATTATAAAGATCAATTATGTATACTTCAGCTGATATAGATATCACAATGCTGAATTCACGTTATTCTGCTATAAGAGAGAACCAGCGGGAGTTTGAGAATGAATACAGAAGAAGAAGAAGACTAGTATTCTGGATAAACTCCACATTTGTCTGAAGCAAGGGCGTCTTTGGTTCTATATATCTGTGCATGAAGGGTTGCGCCTTTGAGTTAGTACGTCTCTCTCAATTGTTCCTGCTGCAATGCTGGGGATAATTCTGTAGAACATGTTCATTGGTCTATTCATCTGTTCTACTAGTGTACATTAATGTGGCACACAGTCGCATCAAGTACATGTGTTTGTTTAGTCTGTACTGTCATGTGCTCAGGCGATGTATGGCTGGTTACCTGTGCTTGTCCATTTAGGTAAGTGTACGATTCTTTCCTCGTGGTATGTTCATTTCCGATGTTTTGTATATGATAAACGATATTACCTATTTTCTTGATATGAGACTTCATTGTCTTGCTGCATACACTTTCTTCTTTTCTTGATATGAGACTTCATTGTCTTGCTGCATACACTTTCTTCTTTTCTTGATATGAGACTTCATTATCGTGCTGCATACACTTTCTTCTTTTCTTGATAGTTTGGTAGATTGGTAGTTTGTCTCTTATGTGTTGTAGAGTACCAACCTTGAGAACCTACAGAACCGATAGTACATCTTAGATCCTGCTAGTTTACAGGAGTTTTCTGAACGCATACGACAACTATAGATGTATATAATGTACACTTTTACTAGAGAATATTCATCTTTAATACGCTCGTACATTAACTCCTTATATCCAATAACCCTCTAGAGCAGCCAATTAAGCAGACCCCTTCATTTGTTACGTCATTGAAACAGCCAGTTTAGCGAACCCCTTCATCTGGTATGTCATTGAAACAGCCGTTTTTATAGTTACTTCAAACTACATTAGGGCATGGAAGGAAACCCCCGGAGAGTAAGTGTTAAAATAGAGGTTTTCTAATGAATGTGAAAACAAGCATAATGATAAGACTATATGGAGGACAAAAAGCATAATGGTAAGACAAAACCGCAAAAAGATAGCGGTTCAGTCAACAATATACATCAAGATCATCTCCAGACTTATAGCAGTAACAACGTAGATCATCCGTAGAGTTATAGCAGTAACAACGTAGATCTCCCCCAGACTATCAGCAATAACATCGTATATCTTCTCACACATAATTAATGGAATATCTTGACATAACCAAATACAGTGGCAGAGACTGTATTATAAAATCAATCTATAAGTCTAGAGACTGTATTATAAAATCAATCTATAAGTCTAGAGACTGTATTGATAATTATCAATGGAGTAATAGCAAATGTGTATAAGGTTGTGAGTGCTAGAATGTTATATCGGACCAATTATTGTTTGATGGATGTGAAGCATGGACGGATAACACAATAGTTGATGGTAAGCTGGAGGCAACTGAGATATGGTTATGTTGAAGAAAGATGAAAACTCCATGGACACCAAGGAAATCTAATGTAGAAGTTACCAGAGATGCTGGACTAATAAGATAAATCTAATGTAGAAGTTACCAGAGATGCTGGACTAATAAGATAAAATGATAGCAAAATTTTGAAGTAGACAACATGAATGTTGTGCTGCGTGATAAGAAAAGCAAAATGTGAACATTTAGTAACCACCGGAAAGATCACGGGCAAAAGAAACAGAGGAAGACAAATATCGACATTTCCTGAAAGTTTGTCACTGTGACACACAAAAATAACACTTAACAAATGCAAGATACACAGAGTTGTGGAGAAACATGATCGCATACACCACTCGGCAGGGCACTTAATTGATCGATTCATTGACTGACTGACTGATATTGATTGATTGATTGACTGTCTTATTGATATTGGTTGATTGATTGATTGACCGACTGCTAATGATTGATTGATATTGACGCAGTTATATAGATTGTCTACACTTGTTTGTAGATTAGATAAGCATATCAAACTGGGCACAACCCATAAATGCTCAGCTCTCCGGTCCATCATCCTTCTATGAGTGTATAAGCTCAGTGTACCAGTCAGTTGTTAGTTGTGCATTCTTGAGGTATTTCCCAGAGAGAAGTTAGTTTCTTCTGTCTTCCGTGATTTCTCCTACAACTATCATTCACTATGAACATGAACTATACGTTGTGCTGAACAGATTACCTTTCTTGCACTGTTTTTTATTGTGCATATTATGAGCTACGCATCTCACACGTGTGTGTAGGTGTGTATGTTGGTAGGTGTGTCACCAAGCAAGTGAGAACCGATGCCATCGATTCTACCTACATTTTATTACTGAATATTGTTCTTCTACAGGAACAAATGTCTCTGCACCTGTTGTACTACTTTCGTAAGCGATGAAACTCATCAACACCTGCTTATTTCTCATTACTCAACCATCTATGTAGAAGATTGTATTATGACTAGGTGGTTACAAGTGGTGAACATTGATACTAGCACGTAGAGTCAGGTACTGCCAGATACTTGTATGCTTGTATGCGATTGGGTGTATGCATAGAAAATGTGGACAATGTCTTATGCATGCAAACACAGACTCCTTTGGGGTAAAACAATTCTTCCTAAAGCATTGCATATTGTCATGTCTTCTATGTGTCATGGAAAACTCTACAGAAACTAAACCACGACAAGTAAATATGAGCTTCGTTGTTCGCAGTTGTTGGGTACGAATACCAACAACAATATATATATGTATGTACGAGTTGTATTCGAATGTTACGATCTATATTCACTATTGAAATCAATGTTGACAGGTTTATCTGTTTATATCACAGCAACTATTGCCCAAACTTCCAGTACCAGAGCTTCAGGCGACTATAGAGAAATACCTCAGTCTCATCAAGACGGTTGTCTCACCAGAAGACTATGCTCGAACTACGAAGATTGCTACAGAGTTTTGTCAGCCTCACGCCATTGGATATCACCTTCAGGACTATCTTCTCAAAAGGCAGCAAGAAATGGATAATTGGGTTAGTCAAGTGTTTGTATGCTATCACATTTTCATATTCATTCACATGGGTACCAAATGGCAAAATTCAAAGAGGACGACCAAGAGAGACTATCTGAAGAACAACCATCACAGAAGGTATGACTATGTGTCTCAACAATATGCAAGAATTACACACAGTAGCATCGCTCGAGCTTGAGAGCTGTGGTTCCTGCCCTATGTACTGTGTTCGGCGCCGAAGGAACATAGATTAGATGTAGATGATATTTAGATTAGATTAGATGTAGATTAGATTAGATTTAGATTAGATTAGATTATATTAGATTGCATTACAATAGATTTGATTAGATGTAGATTATATTAGATGCGATTAGTTTAGAATTAGATTAGATTACATTAAATTAGATTAGATTAGATATAAATTTATTAGATGTAGATTAAATTACATTTGATTAGATGTAGATTAGATTATAATACGTTTAGATTAGATTAAATTGTATTACATTAGACTAGATTAGATTTTATTAGATTAGATTAGAATTATATTAGATTAGAATTAGATTATATTAGAATTAAATTATATTAGAATTATATTAGATTAGAATTAGATTAGAATTAGATTAGATTAGAATTAGATTAGATTAGATTAAAATTAGATTAGATTAGAATTAGGTTAGATTACAATTAGGTTAGATTAGAATTAGATTAGATTAGAATTAGATTAGATTAGAATTAGATTAGATTAGATTAGAATTAGATTAGATTAGAAGTAGATTAGATTAGATTAAGATTAGATTAGATTAGAATTAGATTAGAATTAGATTAGATTAGAATTAGATTAGATTAGAATTAGATTAGATTAGAAGTAGATTCGATTAGAATTAGATTAGATTAGAATTAGATTAGAATTAGATTAGATTAGAAGTAGATTAGATTAAAATCAGATTATATTAGAATTAGATTAGATTAGAATTAGATTAGACTAGAATTATATTATATTAGAATTAGATTAGATTAGAATTAGATTAGAATTAGATTAAATTAGATTAGAATTAGATTAGATTAGAATTAGATTAGAATTAGATTAGAATTAGATTAGATTAGAATTAGATTAGATTAGAATTATATTAGAATTAGATTAGAATTAGAATTAGATTAGATTAGAATTAGATTAGATTAGATTAGAATTAGATTATATTAGAATGAGATTAGATTAGAATTAGATTAGATTAGACGGACAGACAGTAGATAATCATGTTGAGAATATATGTTTACCTTAGCGCACCCTTTCCCCAGATTACATCTCCGCTATAACAAACAACAACATCTACATATAGATATCATGCTTCTGACCACATCACCATTAGGCACGCTGATGGTCAGTGAAAAATACAGACCGCACAACGTATTCTTTGCTACAGGTCACCGTTTGAAAAACTGAAACAGAGAGAGAGAGAGAGAGAGAGAGAGAGAGATGTACAGTCATATTAACAAGAAGTCTTGCATGCAGTGCTATGATAACAACTATCCCTCTGCTGGACTCTCAGACATAAATGTGTAAGATGGCTGACTGTGTGAGACAAATGTCCAAATATTGCATGACCAAAGTAATTTTCTGGCGAGTTGTCATCTGGTGGACAACCAAATGGTAGTGGAAAACAGATATACGGTATCATGTGACCTATTGTCTCCAGAACTTTGTATTCCCAATGAACTCTCTGAACCCCTCTCTGTCTTGGGCGATGCCGCTTGCATTTTTCAAAGATGTATTCTTGTTATCTTTAATGTCGTCAGTCCATCGTCTTCTTGGTCTGCCCTTTCTTCTCAACACATGTACTCTTCTCTCCATTATTTGTCTTTCTAAAGAGTGTCTTTTTATATGACCAAACAGGTGTAGTTTTCTTTTTGTTATTGTGTTTAGTAACCAGCACTCTGGAAACTTCAACGTGTTTAAAATATCTGAGATTCTCTTTTTTTCCTTCCATGATATTCTAAGTATCCTTCTGTAGTATTTCATCACAAAGGCGTTGATCTTCTTTGCCGCTCTTTTCCTTAGGGTCCATGTTTCACAGCCGTATGTTGCAACTGGAAAAAAAAAGTTCTTAGCACTAGCAGTTTCGTTCCTGTACTGTTGAATTTCCATATTTTTTCAAACGTGTAATTTTACAATATGCCATTGCCAATCTTGTTCTTACATCTGCCATGCAATCTCCTGCACCGTTGATATTTGCTCCTAAGTGTTCGAATTTAGAGATACAAGGACGTATATAAAACTGAGATACAAGGGCATCTGTAAAACTGAGATATAAGGATATCTGTAAAACAGATATAATGGCATCTGTAAAAATATGATATAGGGCATCTGTAAAACTGAGATATAAGAGCATCTGTAAAACTGAGATAAAATGAGATCTGTAAAACTGAGATATAAGAGCATCTGTAAAACTGAGATAAAATGAGATCTGTAAAACTGAGATAAAATGAGATCTGTAAAACTAACATAAAATTAGATCTGTAAAACTGAGATAAATGAGATCTGTAAAACTGAGATAAATGAGATCTGTAAAACAGATAAAATGATATCTGTAAAACTGTGACAAAATGAGATCTGTAAAACTGTGACAAAATGATATCTGTAAAACTGTGACAAAATGAGATCTGTAAAACAGCCTTGACTTATGTCATGATCAATACTAATCCTTGTGTAGAACTGACTCGATAATCGTGCATCAAGCAGTGCAGCGCCACGCCGTGATCAATCTATATTATACGATATGTCGGCTCACTGGAAAACAACATCCTAAAGTAATTTATTTGGCTTTTCCTATGATGTTTCATGGCGGCTCTCAACACATTTTTTACTATGTGGTCACGAAAAATCAAACAAGTCACTTTTAGAAAGCTTTTTTCCAATTAGGCAATAGGTCCTATATATATTCCATGGTCACGGCTGAGTCATCAAATCGACTAAAGGCAATGATGGCAAGTGACGTAGACAAAAGGTATAAACATCCTTTAACACAAATTTGTTATGCATAGTCTGAGTACAATCACATATCATAGGCCTATCTACTTTTCTGAGTACTATCTACTATCTACTTTTCTGAGTACAATAACATATCATAGGCCTATCTACTTTTCTGAGTACTATCTACTATCTACTTTTCTGAATACAATCACATATCATAGGCCTATCTACTTTTTCCGAAATGTAGACGAAGTTTGATATTATGCGCGCCGTTTTCGTGACATCACTGAAATTACGTCACTAGCAGACCCCTGGTTGCCAGAGATACGAAATGGCTAATTATTAAGTTATTAAAAGAGATGAAATTATGCCACGATTTAATGTCACGAAGGCACATCGAAAGAAAAGGCATGATCGTGGACGTTAGGGTTAGTGTTAGATATTATCCGAACCCTAATACCTACCCACCCCATCATAAATTCTTTACATCACCCACTCAAGACAGCCATATATTGCGTTCTTCCTATGTTAAGTAATTATTTCCCCTGGTTAGATTTATCAAATAACGGGTATATTTGTATGAATAATTATTCAAAGGCAAGGGTTAAGAAGCACTCCTCGCAACTGTAGCAAGCTATCCTTATCAGTCGAACGCTAGCTCAGCATCTATACTGCAGCCAATTTGCTAACAGAAATGAACCAAGAGTATGACGTCACAAACTACTAAAAATTTACGGTCGGCGCAAATTTCTTAAAATACAAGAGCACGGTAGTCCCGGAATATGTGATTGTACCATATTTGGTTCTTTTCCTTGTGATCGAAAATCTACAAGATCAGTCCCGAGAGAGGTTGCATTTGATGGTATCGTAGGCTAATCTAGTTGTATTTGTTATAGTGGTTGATAAGGATATCTCTATGAAAGTAATATGTCACAGAACAACAATGGTGGCGAGTTACAAGTATATTGACACCTATCGATTAGTAATAAATCAGACGAACTATCACACCCATCTACATTTGGACTGTCAATACACAAAATACACCATTTTGTGCAACTTGTAGTCTTTAAGAAGCTATGTCTTCCCAGTGGCAGCATATGGTTGTGAGACGTGGACAATGACATCCGCAATGGAAAAGAAAATATCGGTAATAGAAATGAAATATTATATAAAAGTGCTAAGAATGTCATGGACAGAAAGATGAACCAATGCAGACATCCGCAAATACTTGAACATAGAACAAGACTGGCTCCTCAAAAGCAAACAAAAAATTAAAGATAACATGTGCTAGACATAGAAAAATACGCAGTGGTTTAGAAAGAATAATCATGGACAAAATTGCGAAAACCATCTGAATCTGACATTAGAAGAGGCTGGGCAGCTTCACAACACTCGTCACATAACATATCACACGAAACGTAACTTGTCACATAACTGGTGACATAACTTGCAACATAGATGACGAGTTATGTTTTTTTTCAGACCATAGTATTATTGTTGTGCTATAAGAAATATAACCTTCGCTGCTTGCTGATGTTGATGATGTCGTTGAAGATGATGATGATGTTGTTGAAGATGTTGATGATGTTGAAGATGATGATGATGTTGAAGATGATGATGTTGTTGAAGATGTTGATGATGTTGAAGATGATGATGATGTTGAAGATGATGATGATGTTGAAGATGTTGATGATGTTGAAGATGATGTTGAAGATGATGTTGAAGATGATGTTGAAGATGTTGATGATGTTGAAGATGTTGATGTTGATGTCGATGATGGATGTGACTCACAAAACTAATCCGAGTCAGAAAGAGTTTTCTATAAAATGTAAAAGAAATCAAAGTGTTCGTGTGTACCATCGCGTGCTGTTCTGTGTTTATTTAGACAGGCAGCTCTTTAACTAACTGCTATTACTTTCTCTTGTGTCATTCTACCGTTCGTGATCCGTGATATCTGGCATCCTGGTGCCATGATTCTGTATCACATCTTGTATCATACATGGAGAAGAGATCAAGCAAATAAAATATTTGGACACATTAAAAAACATGACACCCTATTGAAGACCTTACTTGAGGGTAAAATCAAAGGGAGGCGAGCAAGTGGTAGGTAAAGATACAAGTGGGAGAGTAACATCACTAGATGGACAAGTTATTGTCACATAGTGCATCACCAAGGAAAGAGACAGGAGATGTTGGAGGTATGTTACAGCCAATCTTCGTTGCGAAGACGGCACTTAATGATGTCGATCATACATGTGACACTTACATACGTCTTTGTATCAAAGTTTGAGCCAAAGTGCATGAGTCTACGGACTACTGATACTACAGTGCTTGAGCCCACGGACCACTGGTACCAACGTATATGTTACACGTGAACGCTAATCTGTGTTTACGTTGGAACTTCTCTGAAAAGCAATTCCATATACATACATATATATTGCAGCGATGGAAAATGTGAAACAGAACTATTACCGTCATCTCATCTATCCATTCTGTTGTATACCGACCTATCATCAGAATGTTTTCATCGCATCTATCCATTTTTTGTGTACATCGGCCTATCATCGGAATATAACAATGATAAATACTTGAAGTACAAACATAATTAGCATCATACACTATAACTTAATTTTGTTTCCCCTATTTCATCATATGTTGATTGCCTTTAAAGTTAGTTTGTAAGTAAATCCAGTTTGTGTATTACCAGGCCAACGACTGGTGGCTTCAAGATATGTACTTGAACATCAAGCTTCCTTTGATTATCAACTCCAATCCTGCAGCCGTGTTCCCTTACCAGAGCTTTCCTTCACGCCATCATCAGATTCGGTATGTGTGTTTCTCTGATGTATCTGTGCTGATGTGAATGCGTGTGTGTATATTTCTGCTTGTGTGCATGTTTGCGTGTATGTGTGCTGGTGTACATGTTTGTGTGTATGTTTGCTGGTGTGCATGCTTGTGTATGGCGTATGTGTATTGAAGGCATTCCATACGTCACGCTTGCTTGTTATGTTTGTTTATATTGCTATGTCGCTAAAATGCGAAGGGGTAGGGTTATACATTATCCTAACCCTAACACCTACCCACCGCATCATAAATTCTATACATAACTCTCTCACGAGAGACATATATTGCGTTCTTCCTATGTTAAGTAATTATTTCCCCTGGTTACATTTATCAAAACTTGAGATAGCTTTCGAGTCTATGGCACGGCTAACTGTGACGGCTAAATGCTGCATATCCTGACATCCATCACGAATTTTAGGGCCAAAGAAGACCAGCTTGCAGATGCTACAGAAGTGCAACTGGCTATTAAGAATGCATCCGATCGCGCTCCAGGTCCGGATGGAATCAGGTACAGCTTACTCAAGGGCATTGAGGAGAATATGCTAGCTAAAATAACAGACGATTATAATACGAGTCTGAAAACAGGAGTAGTACCAGAGGAGTGGCTACATAGCTCTTATACCCGTACCAAAACCAGGCAAAGATTCTACGGACATAAAAGGTTAACGCATCATCACACTGCAGAATGTGTACGGTAAGATTCTGGAACAAATTGTGGCTAGACGCATAACCAGGGAACTAGAGATAAAAGACATTCTCCCAAATAACCTAGGTGCATACAGACCTAGACGAGACACAGTCACAAATGCAGCAGTTCTTGCATATGAAGTTTATGAAGGTTTTCAGAACAAAGAAGAATCTGCAGTTGCAGCGATAGACCTGGAAGATGCATACAATAGAGTTAGCTACACCCATCTCATCGACATGCTAAGGGAACAAGATATCCATCCCTGGATCATACGCTGGATAGCAAATGTGCTAATCTGTTGAAAAGTTGCTCTGAGATATGGATCCTGGACGTCTGAGATCAGAACAATAGCACCTGGTCTGCCACAAGGATCTCCTCTGTACCTAGTACTGTTTAATGTGTATACATTGAGAAATGATCAATTGCAAACCTCGAGCAATTGTAGAGTTCTAACATACGCTGACGATATCCTACTATACAACATGGACAGGAACAGAACAGATATCATTGACAGTGTTCAGAATGGACTATATCAATTGTCGATATGATGCAGAGCATACAACGCTGTGATCAATCCCTCGAAAGCAAAGGTCGTCTGGTACTCCTTAAATAATAATCTGGTCAATGTTAGTTGCATGGGCTCATTCATTGAAAGAGAACAGGACCTTAAATATCTTGGGATAATCTTTGATAGAAGTCTCTCATTCAACATACACGTCACAAATATGATTCAGAAGGCTAAAAGAGGGATCAGTGTTATCAAGGTTATGGCGACATTCGACATGCAGTAACGGGTACTTTTTCTGCTCCTGCAAGTGGTGGTGCTATTTGTAATAGATTATGGTCTCGGCCTACTAACTTTGTCACAGACACAAGTCGATAGATTGGAAAAAGTTCAAAATGAGGCAATGAGAGCGGTACTGGGGTGTACTAGAGATACACCCATCTCTGCTATGAGATTTCTGCTTGATCTCCCCAGCATTAGAGTGCGACATCAAGTAGCACAAGTTAA